>CAUDMG010000502.1:3585000-3740327 GCA_958450375.1 Homarus gammarus
CCCTTCACGTAAATCCCCCAAACAACTTTTTATATCACCCACTACAAAATCCCTCAGGTAAATCCCCCCAAACAACTTCTGAAATCCCTGTAAAATCCCACCTCCAATAAATCTCAAACAGCCTTTAAATCCCACGAAGATACAAGATCAGGTGAGGGGTAGGGAGGGAAGGGGAAGGGGGGAGGGGGGGTAATGGGTGGATGGAAGGGGAAGGGAAGGGGAGAGAGAGGGAAGGACGGGTGGTTAGTAGTGGTGGTAATTGATGGTGATTGGTGGTGTAATTGATGGGTGGTTGATGTTGTGGTGTTGGTGACGGTAATTAAGAATTGGTTTGTGATTGATGGTGATAATTAATAGTGGTGGTTGATGTTGGTGGTAGAGATGGTGGTTGGTGGTGGTAGAGGTGGTGGTTGGTGGTGGGTAGGAGAACACGACAAAGATATAAAATGTGGCACGCGAGAGAGAGAGAGAGAGAGAGAGAGAGAGAGAGAGAGAGAGAGAGAGAGAAGACTAAGACTTTTTTTTTTCCAACAAATTTAAAGTCTTGGACAGAAATTAGAAAAGTCTTGTTATCTGATCTGTTCACTGAGGCATCAACCCTTTTCCACAGATTGAAGATATTGGAAGCAGGATGTTTTGAAGGGAGGGGAGGGGGGGGAAGGGGGAGGGGGAAGGGGAGGGGGAGTAATATGACGTAGCAAGTGTCTGTCTGTCTGTGTGTCTGTCTGTCTGTCTGTCTGTCTGTCTGTCGTGTGTGGAATGGTATCACAGGGTACAAAGCCAACTATTAGAAGAAATAAGACTCACAAGCAGACATAAGGCCCACAAGCAGACATAAGGCCCACAAGCAGACATAAGACCCACAAGCAGACATAAGGCCCACAAGCAGACATAAGACCCACAAGCAGACATAAGACAGTAAGTAGATACCACGTACACACACACACACATATCCTCAACTTTAGGTACAATAGAATGTGAACACAGCAATAAGAACGAGTCACACAAAGAGAAGATCAAGATTTACAGTAAACAAGAGTTAGAGAGGGAGAGAGGAGGGGTGGAGAGGGAGGGGAGGGGTGGAGAGGGAGGGGTGGAGAGGGAGGGGTGGAGAGGGAAGGGGGAGAGAGAGAGAGGGGTGGAGAGGGAGGGGAGGGGTGAAGAGAGAGAGGGGAGGTGAGGAGAGGGAAGGGTGGAGAGGGAGGGGGGAGAGAGAGGGAGGGGTGGAGAGGGAAGGGAGGGGTGGAGATGGGGGGGAGGGGTGGAGAGGGGGGTAGGGGTGGAGAGGGAGGAAGGGGTGGAGAGGGAAGGGTGGAGAGGGAGGGAGGGGTGGAGAGAGAGGGAAGGGGAGAGAGAGGGGGGAGAGAGAGGGGAGGGGTGGAGAGGGAGGGGTGGAGAGGGAGGGAGGGGTGGAGAGGGAAGGGTGGAGAGGGAGGGAGGGGTGGAGAGGGAGGGGAGGGGTGGAGAGGGAGGGGAGGGGTGGAGAGGGAAGGGTGGCGAGGGAGGGAGGGGTGGAGAGGGAGGGGAGGGGTGGAGAGAAAGAGGGGAGGGGTGGAGAGGGAGGGGGAGAGAGAGGGAGGGGTGGAGAGGGAAGGGTGGAGGGGAGGGGGAGAGAGAGGGGGGTGGAGAGGGAGGGGAGGGGTGGAGAGGGAAGGGTGGAGAGGGAGGGGGGAGAGAGAGGGAGGGGTGGAGAGGGAAGGGGGAGAGAGAGGGAGGGGTGGAGAGGGAGGGAGAGAGAGAGGGAGGGGTGGAAAGGGAGGGGGGAGAGAGAGGGAGGGGTGGAGAGACGGAGGGGAAGGAGAGGGAGGGGTGGAGAGGGAGGGGGGAGAGAGAGGGAGGGGTGGAGAGACGGAGGGGAAGGAGAGGGAGGGGTGGAGAGGGAGGGGGGAGAGAGAGAGAGGGGTGGAGAGGGAGGGGGGAGGGAAGAGGTAGGTTTTGTTTGTCAAATATTTCCAAGACGCTGAGGAGAGAGAGGCTGGAGACAGACAGACAGACAGACAGACAGACAGACAGACTGACAGACAGACAGACAGACAGACAGACAGACATCTCTTGAGGTTATTTACTCAACAACTTAATTACATGCCAAGGTGAAACACGTTGTAATCCGGGCAGGTAACCTCATCAACTTTTAATCGAAAATTAATGAAGGATTATTATTGTTTCAAACACATTATTACGCAAACAATTTCAGGTCAAAAGTTCAAGTTCACTTTCTGGAGGCTGTCAGTATAATACCGTTCATCTTTTTTCATATAAATATTTCTCTTGATTATAACTGAATATTTTCTATATCTGTGTAAGTTAATCAAGTGCCTACCATTCCTGATCTAACTGATGGATTTTCTTCACGTACAGGTAAACACATAGTAATTAATAGGTCACGTCAACAACACCTGTCTGCATAAATGAATAAATTATCTCGTCTTCAGTTCCTCTATTGCTTCTAACTTGTATCTCAAAGGAACTAAATTTATTAGATATTTATTGAGGAGATTAATATTGTGGTTTGTTTAGTTAATTTATTCATAGACAGGTTGATACAGTATAAACTTGTATGACGATTTTATTGAAGAATTATCTATACAGCCAGCCATCCATCTATCCATTACAATGTTTAATTACAGAGAGAGCTTTATGTAGTATTTAAACACGTTGTTATTATTATTATTATTATTATTATTATTATTAGTATTATTATTATTATTATTGTTCTTGTTGTGGTTTTTGTTGTTGTTTTCTGTTTTGTTTAAGTTGACACACACACACACACACACACACACACACACACACACACACACACACACACACACACACACAGTTTTATTCCACTCCAACACTGACTAAATTCTGATCTTTTCTTTAAATATAAAAATATAAATAAAATAAATAATGGAAGTTTTAATTCTAAGTTGAAATTAAATTAATATTAAATATATTTTGTTAATTTCTGTTTATATCCAGGTGTTATTTAAGGTGTTAAGACATTGTACTCAAGGGGTTAAGACATTATACTCAAGGGGTTAAGACACTGTACTCAAGGGGTTAAGACATTATACTCAAGGGGTTAAGACACTGTACTCAAGGGGTTAAGACACTGTACTCAAGGGGTTAAGACATTGTACTCAAGGGGTTAAGACATCGTACTCAAAGGGTTAAGACATTGTACTCAAGGGGTTAAGACATTGTACTCAAGGGGTTAAGACACTGTACTCAAGGGGTTAAGACATTGTACTCAAGGGGTTAAGACATTGTACTCAAGGGGTTAAGACATTGTACTCAAGGGGTTAAGACATTGTACTCAAGGGGTTAAGACATTGTACTCAAGGGGTTAAGACATTGTACTCAAGGGGTTAAGACACTGTACTCAAGGGTTTAAGACATTGTACTCAAGGGGTTAAGACATTATACTCAAGGGGTTAAGACATTGTACTCAAAGGGGTTAAAACATTGTACTCAAGGGGTTAATATACCTTATTCAGTGGGTCTAATTCTCTGTAATCTGAAGGTTGAAATCGTACTCAAGAGGTTAAGAAAGCACTCTGACGTACTCTTCACGTTAAGAAAATTCTGTCAACAAAACTGTCAAGTATTTCAATGTTTCCTTTGATACGACATTTTCTTTTGATTTGAAATATAAAGTTATATAATTTGGGATAGAAGAGAGAGTAATTAAAAGTTTATTAGATTAAGATGGGTGTGTGTGTGTGTGTGTGTGTGTGTGTGTGTGTGTGTGTGTGTGTGTTTGTGTGTGTGTGTGTGTTCTCCCTGCCTTCTTCGCTCCCTCCCTCTCGCATTATTCTTTCCTCTTTCCCTCTCCCCTCTCCTCCAACCCTCATTCCCCTTCTCCCTTCCTCCTTCCCTTCTTACCCCTTCCTCCCTCACTCTCTCCCTTCCTCTCACCCTCCTCCCCCTTCTTCCTTCCTCCTCCCCCCCCCCTCTTCCTCCCTTCTTTCTTCTCTTCCTCGCTAAAGTAAAAGAGGGCCTGGAGGTCAGTTGGGTCAAGCAGGGTATATTACCTCATGAGAGAGAGAGAGAGATAGAGAGAGAGAGAGAGAGAGAGAGCCTACACGGATCATTTACTCACCACAGCTGGCATGATCGTGGCCCGGAGCGTGGTGCCTGATGTTCCACAATACTTTTGATAAATTGCCAATGAGGGTCCGGCCAATAGCGGGAGCCAGGGCAGCGTAGACCAGACTCGGGGAATAATTTGTTCATCACGATTTATTTACCGAAGCGGGTGAAGCGGATGAAGCGGGTGTGTGCGCGGGCTTCTGGATTTTCAAAATTGTGAAGTGTGGACTTTACTAACAATGTCCGGAGAGTTGCCTGCCGTCCTTTCGCCCACCCACCCACCAACCCATCAACCCACCCACCCACCCACCCACCCACCCAACCAACCATCTATCCGCCCGCTCGCCTCACTGACGAATGGTTCAGGGAGACTTCATTAGCAGCGAGTGTGTGTGTGGCGCCGACTGGTGAAGACGTCCCGCTAAACTCAGCAGTTTGTCGCGACGACACTACCTTATAACCCAACCCCCCCCCACCCCCGGCCCCGACCCACCTCACTCATAACCCACCCACCCCTCGACCCACCTCACTCATAACCAACCCCACCCCACCCATCGACCCACCTCACTCATAACCCACCCCACCCCTCGACCCACCTCACTCATAACCCACCCACCCCACCCTGGCCCCAACCTCACTCATTTCCACCCGAGTTGACACAATGGGAAAGAAAAAAGAACTTAAGTAAACTCTCGAGGAAATAAAGAAAAGACGAAGACAAGACGGAACACTGGAGTCTGCAAATAAATATTTCCGGCGGAATAAATTTTGAGGAAAATGTCTTGGTTGGTGGGAAGTGTTGGTAAGACCCTATACCCTCGGGGCCACTCACCTACACCTGATCTCTTCAACCCATCATGATCCCCGATAGTGAATAATACCTCAGGTGTGTGTCCCTCCCTCCCTCCCTCTCTACGTCTCTCCTTTCCTCCTGCTCTATACCTTTCATTATTCTCCCTCATACCCTCACTTCTCCCTCATTTCTCCCTCACACCCTCACCTCTCCCTCACCTGCTCCTGATCATCCCTCACAACTAACTGTAACACATAATGAATAAATGAATAATTACATAATAACCAAGAACGATACAAGTGTCTGTCTTCACGAGAGTCGAGTTGGAGTTACTACTTGATGCTGCTCCTTGAGATGAAGGTCTTAGTGGGAGTATCTTGAGCAATGGCTTATAATTTACTCGCTGTTAAGATATTATACACACACACACACACACACACACACACACCAATTCATATTTACGTCTACAAACCCACGTTCACATACCCACAAACCCACACCCACAAACCCACACTCATGTCCCCAAACCCATGTCCATAAACCCACGTTCACAAACCCACAATCCCACAGACTAAAGCTAGACTCGGACACCCTTAGCAGACACAGTATAAAGATCGATAATAGACTTGTTAGAGGGTAATCACCTGTATGTTCCGGCAGCTCCGAGTCTCTGATTGGCCGGTTCCCTTCTCTCCACACCAATCAGGCTAGAGAATCACGCTAATGATCTATTGTCCATCTCGGCCCAATCAGAATCCCATGCCATTCCCCCCCCCCCCTCTACCCCCCCCCCCCCTTTGGAAACCTGTGTGTTTGGTTTAAGGGGGGAAGGAGGAAGGGGGGGAGGAGGAGGAGGGCGGGGAGGCGAAGAGGAAGGAAGAGGAGGAGGAGGGGAAGGAGGAGGAGTAGGAAGAAGAGGAGGAGGAAGCAGAGTAGGGGAAGAAGAGCAGAAGGAAAATTAGGAAGAATAGAAGGAGGAAGAAGAGAAAGTAGGAGGAGAAGAGAGGGGGAGTTCCAGTTCCCAGTTCGCACCCTGAGAAGACCTTAACGCAGGTATAAACATTTCATAACTATAATGTATGCTAATGCACCTCGTCTCATGTTTATGATTCATGATAAACAATAGAGTCATTACGTTGAAAGCAAATCCCTCACATTACAACGACCTAGCCAAAGCCACAGGCGGGATGACCTCTACGGACACAAGGAGGTCAAATATGAGGTCACCATCCCCCCCCCCCCTCCCCAATCTTATACTCTAAATTGGCAATACGTTCTTCGTCAATTTCAATCTATTTTTTTTATTTCTATTCATCAGCGTTCGTATAGTCTTAAATGCCATGAATCCGTATTTGAAGCTGTATTCATCTTATGTCAACAAACACGTCCTGAGCCGCAGGGATTTTGTGGATCTGTTTATAAAAATACGAGTCGCCATTGTCTCGTCTCTTTTATATTGAATGGGATTTTTTTTTTGTGATGGAGGAATGGAGAGAGGGAGGAAGAAGAGGAGGGGGAGAGGAGAAAGAGAGGAAGAGGGGAGGAGGAGGAGAGGAAGAGGGGGAGTGATGGTGAAAGTCGTCGATCTTGGTGATGTTGGTGATGATGGCTGCGGATCCAAAAACTCACACCCTACAAACCCACACCCTACAAATCCACACCCTACAAATCCACACCCTACAAATCCACACCCTACAAACCCACACCCTACAAACCCACACCCTACAAACCCACACCCTACAAACCCACACCCTACGAATCCACACCCTACAAACCCACACCCTACAAACTCACACCCCCAAAACCCACACTAACAAACCCACACCCTAACCCAGTAACCCAACCTAACCACCCACACCCCGAAACCCCACTAACCCACACCCAAACCCACACCCCAACCCACACCCTAACCCACACCCCACACATAGAAGTTAAGTAATAGTGGAAAGGTCTCAAGTCTCGTTGTAGTTTAATTCCCAACAGCTCGTCAGGTTTGGCAGTTCCCTCAGAGCTCTGGTTAAGACAGCAGATTGATGCGCTATGACAGACCTCGTATGTATGTATTGTGGTATGTATGTATGTATGTATGTATCTACGTATATAAAGCAATCAATAATAGACTCTCTCTACTAACCTAACCTAACCATGAAAATAATGCATGAGTATTCACCCCCTCCTCTCGTACACTTAATCAGGGGCAAAGCTTCGTCCTCCTCCCTCACGTGACCGAATATAGTGGATCAGAGTGTGAAAACAAGGCGATCAGTCAACGTCACTTAAAAATGTATGATTTTCTGAGTTAACGCAGGCATATGACCTTTTCCCACTCCACCCCACTCCACCCCACAACCTCCATCTCCACCCCACTCAACCCCCGTAACCTCCCTCTCCACCCCACTCACTCAATCTTGCATGTTTGTGCAGTAAAAATGAATAAAGAGTTGCATTCATATGAGACGTGTGGCTTAGCTATTTTGTATGTTGCTTCATACACATTTTGCTTTCATGTGTGTGTGTGTGTGTGTGAGAGAGAGAGAGAGAGAGAGAGAGAGAGAGAGAGAGAGAGAGAGAGAGGGTGAAAACAGTGACATTAATCGTGCAGTGAAAAGAGGTGATATAGATACTGCTACCGTGCTTGTTGGAGGGAGGGAGAGAGGGAGAGAGAGAGGGAGGGAGGGAGGGAGGTCATTGGATTAAGTGAAGGAGGAATGAGGTTCATGTAAAGATATTTAGAACACCTCCAAACACTCCACCATTCCGAACACCCTTCATTCCAAACACCCCACCATTCCGAACACCCCCACCATTCCGAATACCCCCACCATTCCGAAAAACCCCACCATTCCGAACACCCCCACCATTCCGAACACCCCCCACCATTCCGAACACCCCTACCATTCAGAACACCCCCACCATTCCGAACACCCCCACCATTCCGAACACCCCGACCATTCAGAACACCCCCACCATTACGAACACCCCCACCATTCCGAACACCCCGACCATTCAGAACACCCCCACCATTCCGAACACCCCCACCATTCCGAACACCCCGACCATTCAGAACACCCCCACCATTCAGAACACCCCCACCATTCCGAACACCCCCACCATTACGAACACCCCACATTCCGAACACCCCCACCATTCCGAAAACCTCCACCATTCCGAACACCCCCACCATTCCGAACACCCCCACCATTCCGAAAACCTCCACCATTCCGAACACCCCCACCATTCCGAACACCCCCACCATTCCGAACACCCCCACCATTCAGAAAAACCCCACCATTCAGAACACCCCCACCATTCCGAAAACCTCCACCATTCCGAACACCCCCACCATTCCGAACACCCCCACCATTCCGAACACCCCACATTCCGAACACCCCCGATTTCGAACACATCTAGCGCATCAGATCAACTAGACTACACTAAATCTAAATTAAGGTCACCAACTACCCCAATTTAAGGGCCGTACAGCACTATCTTGCTCCCCCACACAAGGGTCATGACCTCGCTAAATGAGAATAATTTGGCGACTTAAACGACCTTATCTACATAGTGTGTGGTGTTATGTAGGGTCACGACCTCTGGGATCTTCTGGTGATGGTGAGAGAGAGAGAGAGAGAGAGAGAGAGAGAGAGAGAGAGAGAGAGAGAGATAAACTTCCCCAGCAAGAAAATATAGGAAAAGATGGATTTAATTAAGAGTGAGTCTGATTAATAAGGGAATGGGTAAAAAAACGTTTATCAGTATATTTGAAGATTAGGAGAAGAAAAAGTTGGATTAGGGGAGGAAAGTATGAGGTGTAAGGCGGGAGGATTAGGTGAAAGGGGAAATTTTGATTAATATGATATTGTGGAAGAAGATATTGGAGGAGAGAGGAACGTGGTTACTAGGATTATGGGAGTAAAAACAGAGTGAAGGGGGCTGACTGACCTAGACGGAGGAGCAGGGAGAAGAAGAAGACGAGGAAGGAGGAAGAGGAGGAGGAGGAGGAAGAGGAGGAGGAGGAGGAAGAGGAAGAAGAAGCCCTCACCTACTGTAACCTAACCCTCACCTGTGTCACCTGTTGAAAGCTTCCATTACTTCACTTCCTTGTTTACTCTCTCTCTCTCCTCTTCCCTTCCCCTCCTCTTAGTCTACCTCCCTTAACCCCCCTCTCCCCTCCTCTTAGTCTACCTACCTTACCCCCCTCTCCCCTCCTCCCCACTATAAAGTTTTCCTCCCGATCACCCTAAAGCATTCATTGATTTGCTGACGCACCAGGCTGTTGTGTAGGCTTCTGAGGGTAAAATCTCTCCATTGTCAGCACTTGTTTGAGGAGGAAGTGGTTGTCCTGACGAAGTGCTGACACTGCTCTACTGCTGACCATATTGATGCCTCTATAGTCGACTTGGGCTGACAGTCTATCTCTCTCTCTCTCTCTCTCTTTCTCTCTCTATTATTTTATGTCTATCTATCTATCTATCTATCTATCTATTTGAACTAGGAAAGAAAAATTTACCTTATACAATTATGAAAACAAATTAGACTCGTTTCCCCACACACCTCTGTACTGCCTCCCAGTACCGCCACGATTCGGTTAACAAAACGAGCCTTAATCAACTGCCTAAGTCAAATTAACGAGACATTCTCATTAAACACGTCTCTATTAACGAAGCTGTATTGACGTACGATCGTTAATTAGCTCATTTCGCGTAATTATCTAATTTATGTGACCCGGGTATATATTTCATCCGAGTTATGGTAGCTTTGATTTGTTATGGTGTTTGAGGTCTTGTTATCTCCGGGTTGTGTCGATTAGATTCGTCTTCCCAAAAGGCTGGTTCGCTCACTTCTGTCAACACCTGAATACATATGGAGAAGGGAAGGGATGTGTCTTCTGATATGTGTCATTACGTTCCATTACAATTAAATAAACTCAATATGTATCATAACAGTGTATGTGTTAATGATCACTACAGTCGACTAAGCTGCGTATGTGTCCTAACAGATGATGATGTATTCAGAGCAATGTGTAAGCTTATGTATCAACATCAGTACACTGTAATTTATTTAGTATGTATTTTAACACAGTATGTATAGTAACACAGCCGTAACACTACACACTATGCATTACAACACAGCCGTAACACTACACACTATGTATCACAACACAGCCTTAACACAAAACACAAAAAACAGTGAAAATGTGGTGTTTTGTTTTTCATTAGGGAATCAATTAACCATTTATCTGTTTCGCCTGCAACACGCGATACAAGGGAAAGAAAGGAGGAAAAAATAGGAAACTCAAAACTGCAATATTTCCAGATTAACTCTCGTAATTACCTCGACCAGATAGTAGACTTGCCCTTCATTTTCAAAATTTTCCCAGCCTAACATTTTATAAAGTTAATTAAATCAGTGAATCGTTTAAATGCTTGGGAAAAAAATTTTAGTTTACGGAATTTAAAAGTATTTCAATTAATTTCTTCTTTCCTTGACTCTACTTCAGAAATAATACTCTTATTTTAAAACAACAATAATTCAAAGCATGAAATCATTCTTTTTTCTATTTATTCATTTATTTTATTGCTATTAGAAACTTATCTTGAAAATTGCTATTAAAAACCCCCCTTTTTTTTAAACAATAATAATTCAATGCATTTAGTCATTTCAATTCATTTCAATAATTTCAAGATATTAATTCATTATACTCGGGTCTGGGCTGCTGAATGATGGGACCAATCTTGTTTCAGAATACTAATGAGTAACTTGAAATTCATTAGTAATTATTTCCATTGAGGTAAAAAAGTCTTATTCTTCGTATGCAAAGTAGTTACGAGTGTTGGATAGGTGGATATTGTCATCAAAGTCTGGTCATTGTATTTGAGAGGTCAGGTCATTGTATTTGAGAGGTCAGGTCATTGTATTTGAGAGGTCAGGTCATTGTGTTCAAGAGGTCAGGTCATTGTATTTAAGAGGTCAGGTCATTGTATTTAAGAGGTTAGGTCATTGTATTTAAGGGGTCAGGTCATTGTATTCAAGAGGTCAGGTCATTGTATTCAACAGGTCAGGTATTTAATTAAACAACACCTCCAAGTATGTTTCTGAGTGACCGCAGCGTGTGTGTGTGTGTGTGTGTGTGTGTGTGTGTGTGTGTGTGTGTACTAGATTTTGGGGGATCACCTGAATATTAGGTCAGGTTAGGTTAGGTTAGGTAGATTAGATTAACTAGGGTGTCCAATCTTTAATTGATCATCATTATCATCATTATTATCATCATCATCATTATCATCATCATCATTATCATCATCATCAGATACCCGAACAGAACGCGTTCTATCCACGTGACTCACCCATCATGTGACCCTCAATAACACACCAAGTAATTTCCAGAATATATTAAACAACAACAACAAATAAAAAATAACAACAACGGCAAGCAACAACAACAATAACATAAACATATATTCACTCATAATAAAAAAACATAAATTACAAAAAATATCAAGAAATTAAATTATTCCATATATTTGTGTTGCAGGTAGTGGCCGCCCTCCCGTGTACAGTTCCTCGGCGGCACTGGCATGTAAGTACCTAAGAAACATTGAATGACTGGGATTGAAATTCTTGATCTCTTTTTGGATTTTTTCTTTATATTAAGGAGTGTTTCTGTTTTATTTTGTTGTTTTTATATGATATATGATGAAGAGGAACAGTGTTAATTAGAAATTGATTTTATATATGAACTTTATAGCAGATATTGCCAAGAGGTGTTCAGCGAATTTGGTTTATAAATTTTAACTTATAACGAGGTAATTGTACCTTATAACGAGGCTTTTCCACTAAACTTAAAAAATAATGATAATCTCATTTGCGTAAATTGGCGTAAAAAATAAACAGTCAGTTACAGATTTACGCTTAAAAAACTCCAACCTAATTATGATTTGTAAAAAAAATTGTAAATCGGTAAATTATGGCGGTTGATTAATACACATAAACGAGTATTTAGTTCTTTTATAACTCCTCCTCGACGCCCTGTTCAGTAGGTCACAAGGACGAGGTTAAAATAGGTCGTACTTGAAGGTGTGAGTTGAGTGAGTGAGTGAGTGGGTGGGTGAGCGTTATGTTCCTAGTTCTCCTGACAACATTGGTAGACCGAGAAGTGTACTTATGTTGGTTGCGTTAAGTGGGTTCGGGGGGTTCAGATGTGGCTTTGTTAAGGGAGAGTTCATGGGTTCGGATAGGGGTTCGATTGACACACACAACATACACCACACACACACACACACACACACAAAAACACCCATCTTTCACAAGCTTAACGCAGCCAAAAATTACCCTGAATAATCAAGCCAACCTGAATGAAACTGACTCGAGCAGATTCAGAATTTAATCACCCTTAACTGGAGCAAACTTTCCCTCACAAATTGATTCGGAAACTAGTTTACTGAACACTCTCAAAACGAACCACCGACCCAGACCCCGACTCGTAAACTCGACACATGATCAGATAACCTATGATGGACCCCGACGCTTGATTACTGATAGTGATATAAATTTACTATGATATTGAGTAGTTATTGTTGTCATACACTGGTTATCACTTCTCCTCTGAGTGTGAGTGTGGATGTGGGTGGAGATGGATGTGGATAGGTGGATGACTATTGAAGTTCCCGACAGTGTGTGAATGGTGGATGAGAATACAGTGTCTCTCTCTAAGTCCCTGTGTATTATGTAAGATATAGTAATCCCTAATTGGTGTCTAAATCATAATACAGAATATAAAATACAGCAGTATCTATGTAACGTATGAATGGTCGAGCAGGTCCCTGTATTTCTATGTAACATGACGATTACAGCTGTAGCTCTCAGTTCGCTCGGGTCTGTGTAAAAATTTATGTAATGAGGAGAAAAGTTTTGTAATGAAGTTTTATGCACGAGGCGTGATACAGAGAGTCCTTGACCCCTTGAGTACGATGATTTAACCTCTCTAGTACGAATCCCTTGAGTACGATGATTTAACCCCTTAAATACGATGATTTAACCTCTCTAGTACGAATCCCTTGATATAATGATTCAACCTCTTGAGTACGATGATTTAACCCCTAAAATACGATGATTTAACCTCTCTAGTACGAATCCCTTGATATAATGATTCAACCTCTTGAGTACGATGATTTAACCCCTAAAATACGATGATTTAACCTCTCTAGTACGAATCCCTTGATATAATGATTCAACCTCTTGAGGACGATGATTTAACCCCTCGAGTACAATGAACTTAACAAGAGTAGGCAAGAAATGGTCGTTCCCTGCATTGAGAGACAAATTCGACAAAGGTACATATATTCCAAACTCGCATTAAACATCATTCAATGAGGTCAAGCAAGGCGGGAAAGTGAGTTAAATCAACTTTGAATTGAATCCTCAGCAGATGTTCTCTCTCTCTCTCTCTCTCTCTCTCTCTCTCTCTCTCTCTCTCTCTCTCTCTCTCTCTCTCTCTCTCTCTCTCTCAGGGCAGCTCAATCATATCAAGTACTTTACTGAACTCGGGACGTCATCGAGGTCGTGTTTACACTGTCAGCATAACTTGATCTTAAGAGTGACCTTATGTCATGGTGGATAGATATTATTTACACAGTGATTCTCCCTTCTCTCTCTCTCACACTAGATCTGCCCTGTCTGTGGCACTGACAAATTACTCTGACCTCCCTCCTTTACCTTGTCTGTTAAGGGTTATTTTCTTTGTGTGTGTGTGTGTGTTTTTTTTTATCTTTCTTTCGGTTTCATTAAGTTTATGTTTTTTGCTCTCTCTCTCTCTCTCTCTCTCTCTCTCTCTCTCTCTCTCTCTCTCTCTCTCTCTCTCTCTCTCTCTCAACAACACCGTACAGCAACACCCACACAACACCTCCACCTACCACATAAACCACTGACACATAGATAACACAATCCCTCCTACCACACACACACACACACAACACTTCCACAGTGCACCACATACCACACTACACCCCACCCACTACCCCACCCTCCCCCACCAACCCCACCCTCCACCCCCAACACTCACACACAACAAATACATCTCCACAGCCTCAAGAATTAAAGCAGAGTAAATAAATGAAAAAGATCACCAGGGGACGGAAACTATATTTTTGAAGACAATGATATCAGCTAGAGTTGGAAGGGGCGTTCGAGAGATTTATTGCCCACGAAAGATGAGGAAAAAGAATCACTATGCATTTTTGGCCTGTGGGTGGAAGGGAGGGAAGGATGGGTGGAAGGGAGGGAAGGATGTGTGGAAGATTGAAGGAGGTGGTGAAAGTGGAAGGTGTGAAAGGGGGAAGAGTAGAGGAATGGAAGGAGGAAAGGAGGCAGGGTGAGAAGGAGGAACGGTGCAGAGGGATGGAGGAAGGGATGTGAAGAATGAAGGAAGAAGGTAATGGGAGAAGGGGAAATGAATGAAGGGAGGGGTGGAATGGTGGAGGAATAGAAGGGGGAATAGAACGAAGGACGTATAGAAGGGGGAAAGGAAGAATAGAGGGAGAAAGGAGATAAAGGAAAGTAGTGAGAGAGAAAGGGAGAGGTAGAGAGAAGAGGGGGATGAAGCGAGAGTTAGAAAGATAGAAGGAGTGAGAGAGTGAGAGGGAGGCTAGGGAGAGAAGCAGGAATTAAAGTGAGAGAGATTAAGAGAGACAGGGGAGTGGGAGGGAAAGAGTAAAAGAGGGAGAGGAAGATAGGAAGTGAGGGAAGAGGGAAGGAGCGGAGTGAGAAAATAAGTGAGAGAGAGTGAGAGGGAGGGAGAGTGTCAAGACCATGAGAATGAGAATATATGAGAGATAAAACCACTATGCATTTTTGAACAGTGAGAGAGAGAGAGAGAGAGAGAGAGAGAGAGAGAAGGGGAGGAGGAGGGAGTGAAAGAAGAGAGATACAGAGAAGAAGAGAAGAGATGAGAGTCTTGAAGCAGTGAGAACGATGAAAGACGGAGAGAAACGATCCATTACACAGAGAATGAGAGAGAGGTTGAGAAAGAAAGATAGAAAAAGAAAGAAAGCTAGAGAGAAGAGAAGAAGACAGAGATATGGGGATGAAGAAAGGTGGAAAACGGAAAGAGGGGTGGAAGGGAGAAAGAGAGGATGAGGGAGGGGGAAGACGTAAATAAAGCAGAGAAAGACAAAAAGAGAGAGAAAGAGAAACAGTAAGAGAAAGAAAGAAAGACAGAGAGAGAGGAAGAATCGTGAGGCACCAGCGAGGACAAAGAGATTAAACAGAGAAAAGATTGGGTGAAGCTTCAGGGTATTAAAGTTAATGCAGCCTGCGAGGGTTGATTGAAGTGGCCAAGCGACATATTAAAAGTACGAGTCTACCCTCAAATATTCTTAGGCTTCGTTTATTGTGAAGAATAACGCCTCAAGTTTTCTATGGTGATGAATAAATCTGTGAATAAATTGTCCATTTTAATTTAGTTCACTTGGACAACTTAATACGGTTAATAATCAGATAAAAATCGCCGTATATATTAACATAGACTCAACATGTATAGGGACTACAGGTATACAATATTCATATACGGTGCAGGTAATACATACAATGATAAATAATAAGGCTTGTATTTTAATTGCATAAACTAAACATAAACAGAATTAATATGTACTTTTTGTTTTTGTTTCATTTTTAAGAATTTTTTGCCATTTTGGGAATGTTTTTGTCGGGGCTACAGGCTTCTTGTTTTGTTTAGTTTTTTTAATATGACGAACTAGACACTGATGCAAGGATTACTGGGATTAAAAATATCTGGGTGATTATGGGTGAGAAATGACATCCGTTTTCTGTTAACTGGATAATCCGTTTTCTGTTAATAGGATAATCCGTTTTCTGTTAACTGGATAATCCGTTTTCTGTTAATAGGATAATCCGTTTTCTGTTAACTGGATAATCCGTTTTCTGTTAACTGGATAATCCGTTTTCTGTTAATAGGACAATCCATTTTCTGTTGACTAGATAATTAAATGTTGTAAGAATATTAAAAGGTTATCGTTGTTTATAGAGACAGACAGACAGACAGAAAAAGGGAGAGAGAGAGAGAGAGAGAGAGAGAGAGACAGAGAGAGAGAGAGAGAGAGAGAGGGGGGGTAAGGGGAGAGAGAAAGAGTCAAAATGAGAGAGAGAAAGAGAAAGAGCGGCAGAGAGAGAAAGAGAGAAAGAGAGAGAGTTGTTGTTGTAAAAGTATTATATTAGGGATGAAAAATATACTAAATTGATTCTCTTTTTGTACGTGAATATAAAAATGCAATTTCAGGAGTTAATTGTTACGGGACAGAGTGAGAAAGAGAGAGAGTGAGAAAGAGAGAGAGTGAGAAAGAGAGAGAGTGAGAAAGAGAGGTGTAAATGAAAGAGTGAGGAAGAAACAGAGAGGTAAAGAAAGGGACATAGATAAATAGAGAGAGAGAGAGAGAGAGAGAGAGAGAGAGAGAGAGAGAATAAGAGAGAGACAGAAAGAGAGGGAGACAGAGAGGGAGACAAAGCGCTATAGATAGAGAGAAAGAAACACACACACACACACACACACACACACACACACACTCTCACACACACACACACACACACACACACACACAAATACACACACGCACACTCTCACACACACACACACACACACACACACACACACACACTCTCTCACACACACACACACACACACACACACACACTCTCACACACACACACACACACACACACACACACACACACACACACACACACACATATATATATACAAATAGTGAAAAGTTTAAATGGTTCTGTTGTGCTGTCATAAGAATTTTGAGTGAAAATATTGCCTTTTTCTTGTTGATGAAAATGGCAGCAAACGATGAGAGAGAGAGAGAGAGAGAGAGAGAGAGAGAGAGAGAGAGAGAAATATGGTAACCCGGAACTGATAATTATAACACAAGATGGAACTAAGAAGACCTTTACATAGCCTCATTTAACCGTAGAACAACATCCATCAGTTTAGTCAGACGAGGCAGGTAAATGAATTGTTGTTTTCTCCTTAAAAAAACAAAAATAAAAACTAACACAGCCCCCCCCAAAAAAAACACCAATTACAAAGCTCCTATTGATAACCCAGGATAAAAATACCGATTCTCATTGGTTAAGAGGATTTCTATGCGAACAATTGAAAAAAAAATCGAATTTACATTAGTTGGTATTTTATTTTCCTAACTGGCTATTAAAATGAACTTATTGTATCTAGTTAAGGTAGAGTGATGTTTCTTTATTCTCTTGTTTTCTTACTTCTCAAAATTTCTGTCTGTCTGCCTATGTGTATTGATGAACCCAACGGTAGGATCTATACAGGGGTTCGAATCCTCTTAAACTCACCTGAGACCGAGTGAACCCATTGGCTCTCACACACAGGATGAACTCATTTACCTGTTGCGTCAGGTAACTAAATCACCAATTATCCCCCAAATTTGGAGGGCTGAATACCTTTAATTCCTGCATCAACGATAGAAATGTGAGGTGTGGATGATTACCTGTTTCTCTCTCTTAAATAACAGGTGAGAGAGAGAGAGAGAGAGAGAGAGAGAGAGAGAGAGAGGTAAGTAGGTGGATGGATGGATGGATGGATGGATGTGAGTGTTAGATATATGGATGGTTGGATGGATGTGAGTGTTAGATGGATGGAAGGATGGATGTGAGTGTAGGATGGATGGAAGGATGGATGGATGGATAGATGGATGGATGGATGGATGGATGGATGGATGTAAGTGTAGGATGGATGGATGGATGGGGATATTAGATGATGGATATTTATTCAGTAAAATTGCCATACAAGTTTACATTGATTTAGCATGTATAAGGACAATGTAATGTATACAAACAATGTTTACATAGACATTGCAGGTAAACAAACAATAAACATAAACAACACAGGTAAACAAACACAAACAATTTATTTACATCTTAACAAAAACAACAAAAACAATTTATCATAGGAAGAATAAAAGAATTCCTACAACACACACACACACACACACACACACACCCACACACACACCCACACACACACACACACACACACACACACACACACACACACCCACACACACACACACACACACACACACACACACACACACACACACACACAGTCATGTATATCGTGGGGGTAGTGAACTGAGAGCCAACTTGATCGAAGACTATAGTCACGCTCTTTGTGGTAATGAAGTGTTGGCTGGGATTTACTGAACCATCCTGAGAGGTATTAGTGTCCAAGGGGTGTTTATATGACAGGGTAGTGGTGGTAGTGGTGACAGAGTAAGTAGTGGTGATAGGGTGGTGACAGGGTAGTGGTGGTAGTGGTGACAGAGTAAGTAGTGGTGACAGGGTAGTGGTGGTAGTGGTGATTGTCTGTTCAGTGTCTTCTCAGTGTCTGTTAAATTCTTTTGGTTAATCTGTATGTTTGTTAATTTGTCTGTCTGTTTGTCTGTCCTTCTGTCTATCTTCGAGCGTCTCCTGTCTGTGCCTTGTTCTGTCTGTATGTGTGTGAGTGATGAAAGTAAGATAATGTACTCTCTCTCTCTCTCTCTCTCTCTCTCTCTCTCTCTCTGTCTGGTGAGAGATAGAGTGTGATAAGTTTCTGAGTGTGAGAGAGAGAGAGAGATATTGATGATGGAGGGAAGTATGACAGAGAGAAGGATTTGTTGACAAGGCGAGAGGGAATAAATGAGGGAATAGACGAGAGAATGTATGAGAGAATAGATGGATGAGAGAGAGGAAGGAAGGGGTGAGAGAAAAGATGAAGGAGAGAGAGAGAGAGAGAAGAGGGAGAGGGAAGAGAGTTAGAAAAGGAAAGTGGATGAAACATAACACGGATGACACAATGAGAGAGGAATTACTGTGAGTAGACTAATATATTTGTCTTTTATTAATACAACTACGCTACCTGGGTCAATTAATTAAGTTCAAAATATATATCAAATTAATTAATCTACCTGGGTCAATTAAAAGTATTCAAAATATAGTAGCAAATTAAATAGTCTACCTGAAGAAATTAATTAAGAGTTCAAAATATCCTAGCAAATTATTATACTACCTGGGTCAAATAATTAAAGGTTCAAAATGGAGTATGATAATATGCAAGCGCCAGAGTGTAACAGTTTAGTAAAACACTTTCATTTGTGGATTTACTTTTAGCAGAGTATTTTGTAATTGGTGTTTCAGTTTCTTGTATCTATAGTTTCATGTATCTATAGCTTCTTGTATCTATAGTTTCATGTATCTATAGTTTCTTGTATCTATAGTTTCATGTATCTATTGTTTCTAGTATCTATAGCTTCTTGTATCTATAGTTTCATGTATCTATAGTTTCATGTATCTATAGTTTCTTGTATCTATAGCTTCTAGTATCTATAATTTCTTGTATCTATAACTTAAGCCGTATCTGTGGAGAGGTGGTGGTGGTGGTGGTGGTACAGCGCCCTCAAACTTACACTCTGCACCCCTGGCCTCCATCACCTTCCCCAGGTGGTAGTGAGCAGCCCAGACAACCATGAAGGGGAAGGAGGTGGCCCTGAGAGCTGACCTACAGGGCCTTCTTCGAGTTGGTGTATGACGGTGTATGATGGATAAGTTCAGTGACCCTAAACGCTAGCTGGTGGCTGCTAGGTGTTGAGGTGACTGACTGACTCGCTAGCCGCTACTATTGCCGACATTCCAGAAGTCTATTTCACGTGACTCACTTCATTCCCAACGCAGATTTTAGCTTTTATTCATTCTTCAATCGTCTAGGTTTATTCTCTTATTGATTATTATTAGTTTGGGTGTTTTGTTTTGGGTACGTATTGCATGGCCCTCAGGATGCCCAACGCTACGGTCAACTTACGACAACAACAAATCATACTGACCATGAAATGTGAAGTGTGTGTACAAGTGAGGGCATACGTCTCTCTCTCTCTCTATATATATATCTTTATTAATTAACTCTCTATCTGTTCCCTTAACTCATGAGATAAAACAATCGGGTCGGCCATCATGGAACCTAAAAGCTGTTTCGTTGTCTTGGGTATAAAATGGCTGTCTGGTGAAAAATTTTAACAATACTTAAAGACCCCTGACTGTTGGAGCACCTAAATGCATTCAACAACCACGTCATTCGCTCCTAATTATTCCCGTTCGTGAGTTATTTTTACTTTCCTTAACCTAACTATAGTTTGCCTTCCATACCTAAGTAATGGAAAAAAATAATTATGCAGTTTTATTATACATTAATCCACAGTTGATTCACGGAGGTCAACACGATAGCTCCTCCTTCTCTTCCTTTTATTCTACTTCTTCCTCCTCCTCGTCCTCCTCCTCGTTCTTCTTTTTCTCCTTGATCTACTCGTCTTCTTCCTCCTAGAGTGACCGAACAGGATACTCGCCTAAGCTTTCCTTTTCTGTTCTATAATATCACTTTTAGAACACCCCCTCACGACCCCCTCACCGCTGTTACCACCCCTCCACCTCATCACCCCTCCCCCCCCTTAGAACACGCCCCAGTGATCACTTTCCCGTATTATCTGTCCCCTTTAGTAGACGCCTCAGCGCTCAGTTTGCCACTTACCAACAACAGTGTACCTCCTCCTCCTCTCTTTGCTCTCTCTCTCTCTCGTTCTCTCCACATTCTCCTTCCCCGTCTGTGTGTGTGTGTGTGTGTGTGTGTGTGTGTGTATTCAACTCAGCAACATCACCACCACCAGTCACTCCTTCACCTTCCCTCAATATCTACAGTATGTCTCAGAAATATGTATACCTGAACATGTACAATTTTTCTTTTTCTGAGACATCCTGTAAGATTATATTATCAAAGTTCCCCCCCTTCTGAGTCGCTATGTAGATGTCTTCCTCACACACACACACACACACACACACACACACCCACACACATACACACACATACACACACTCCCACACACACACACACACACACACACACACAGGTTGTAAGTCCTCGTTGTGGTATTACCTTTCTGTGGTAGTTCAGACAATAACACACGAACACAAAAATAAACAAATATAAAAACAAACACAAAATAAACAAAAAACAAACATAAAACAAACACAAAAACAAAAAACAAAATAAACATAAGCAAACAAACACAAAACAAACAAACTAACATCAACAAGGACTATACTGACATAAGTCACTGTATAAAATAATGAAGGATTCTTGGCCCATTTACGGAATAATATAAAGGTTTGGTTTAGTTCCCTTATGCTCTGCCTTCATTATCTATCTCTGGTTCTTACAAAGGGCCACTTGCTGTTCTCCCTCCTTCCTTTCTCTCCTTTCTTCCCTCCCTCTTCTTCTCTCACCTCCTTTACTCCACCTTCATTTTTTTCTCTATTCTCTTTCCCTTTCTCCTCCTTCCCCCTTCCCTTCTCACCTTCCTCCCCTCCTCTCATTCCTTTTTCCCTCCTTTTCTCACCTCCTTCACTTACCTTCCCGCCTTCCTCCCTCCTTCTATTCCCTATTTTCCTCCCCTCCTTTCCTCCTCTCCATTTTCCCTTCCGTCCCTCTCTTCCTTCCCACCTTAACCTGTCTCTCCTTCACTACAGAACCATCTCACGTACGTTATACAGATCCAAAAATTCCAATTTCATGTTTTCGTTATTCACACTCCCAGGGCCCTACCCACCACAGTCTGCATACTCGACGTGCACAGTAGATTGTTCGCTCACCAGGGGAACTCTCCATCTTGCGTCCCACTTCCACCTCTACCCCTCCCTGCCCCCACCCCACCTTGTCCAGCCCCGCCCCGCCCAGCCCCGCTCACCAACCTGGTTCCTGTACACCACCCACACATACATAAACACACACACACACACACACTACTACCCTGCCTCTTTCTACATCGCCCTCTCACACACACACACACACACACACACACACACACATACACACGCATCCTGACCACCATTAGGTGAAGACGAACCTTTTGAAGCTCTGTTGTACCTGCCTGGGGTGATCACGTTGAAACCTTCCCATCTCCCCTCCCTTCCCTTCCCATCCCCTCCCCTCCCTCAATTCGAAAAAGGAATAGTAAAGAGTGTGGAACAATAGATACACCTGACTAGCACCCAGTAGTACAGTACAGACGAAGGTTAGTACGACAGCTGCCGCCATTGGCTTCGCATCCCTGTGTAAAATAGGAACTCCCGTCAACACGATCACAGGGAAACAACCGGGAGTCACCTTCACCCTACAAGTGAGGTCACACATCAACATCAGGTGACAGGTGAGAGCTGCCGCCACATCCTTGTCTACTGTGGAACGATACAATAGATCCCTGGACGACAGCGCCACAGTGCCACTATAAACCTCCCACCATGAGGCACTCGGTACACTGGCACTCTCAGCTCAATCTAATCTTCATCATGGCTCCAGCTGCCTGTTTGTGGACAGAGCTGCTCCACCGTCCCCCGCTACCAACCAGCTGTTCCACACTGCAGCTGCGTCAGGGCTACAAGACCACTACAGCTGCGTCAGGGCTACAAGACCACTACAGCTGCGTCAGGGCTACAAGACCACTACAGCTACGTCAGGGCTACAAGACCACTACAGCTGCGTCAGGGCTACAAGACCACTACAGCTGCGTCAGGGCTACAAGACCAGCTCCTTTCCTGTAGTTACTGTAATATGTATCATCACCTAATGTTTTCTTTTCTGTTTGTACTGAAAGTTTGTGTTAGTTGACCCTCTCCACACGGGGCCATATATAGGTTAGGTTAGGTTAGGTTAGGTTAGGTGAGGTGAGGTTAGGTTAGGTTAGGTTAGGTGAGTGATAATACGGTGTCTGTGATCACAAATTAATCCTTTCGTTGATCAGTTAATTCAGAATCAGTTCACGTCTTCAAGTGCCAACTCAATTTCCGTCGTCTTTCAGGCACGGTGGACACGAAAGTTGATTGAAATTAGAGTAATGTTTCCTCAAAGACGCCTCACGACACGCACACGCACACGCGCATACACACGCACACACACACACACACACACACACACACACACACGAGATAAGTGTATGTGTGTATGTAATTGAAACAAATTCACGTAACGATAGCAGTCTTAACCACACACTCACCACCACACACTTACCATCACACACTCACCACCACACACTCACCACCACACACTCACCACCACACACTCACCACCACACACTCACCATCACACACTCACCATCACACACTCACCACCACACACTCACCACCACACACTCACCACCACACACTCACCACCACACACTCACCACCACACACTCACCATCACACACTCACCACCACACACTCACCACCACACACTCACCACCACACATTCACCACCACACACTCACCACCACACATTCACCACCACACACTCACCACCACACACTCACCATCACACACTCACCACCACACACTCACCACCACACACTCACCACCACACACTCACCACCACACACTCACCACCACACACACTCACCACCACACACTCACCACCACACACTCACCACCACACACTCACCACCACACACTCACCACCACACACTCACCACCACACACTCACCACCACACACTCACCACCACACACTCACCATCACACACTCACCATCACACACTCACCACCACACACTCACCACCACACACTCACCACCACACACTTAAACGAGAGCCTCGACAGAAGCAACACACATCCATATAACATTTTAATTCAATTGGTTTGATCAATAAGCTGATCAAAGTCCCATTTGATTTCACACACACACACACCCACACACACCCACACCCACACACACATACACACACACCCACCCATACACACACACACACACACCCACACACACACATACACACACACCCACCCATACACACACTTTCTGGTCAGGTATAATGATAAAAAATAATTAAATATGTAACTTATGAACAAACCCTATCCCCAACAAGACTTACCTGGGCGTCTCTCATTAATTGGATCTTCTTCTAAAACAACTCTTGAGGCGTAGTTACTCTTACAACCACCAAGGGACAACTGCCACCACTCACCGAAGCTTTATAGACACTTCCTCGTCACGTTTCCTAAAAGTTATGGACAAAGATTTGGTAACTTGTGTCGTCCAGCCAAGGCGAGCGAGCAGCCTCTGGCCTCTGGGGGTAACTTGACTAACTTACGTTGCTTACTGATAAACTTTCTGCCTCTCTCAGCCATTTCCTCCACTTGCAAATCTGTCTCAAGTATTGGCCAACTGTACAGTGTCGTCAAGGTTGCAACTTTTTCTCTCCCTCTTCTCTCTCTTTCTCCATTATAACTCCTCTGTGTGTATCCCATCACCATCTGCCCATAACTGTATTAATGTTTTCTGTGACGTGTAGGAGGAGAAGGAGAGGACGCTTCACGCACTGCAGTTTTTCGCTACATATCCTCCAGCCATTCTGATAAAAATGCCTCTGTGTACATAGTCAAGACTACAGTAATGTGTAAAAGATAATGAAGTACGTGTTTAGGATGCGCAATTGACTCGAGGAACTCAGTAAACACAAAATACATCAAGGGGGTCTGTAAACATGGCGGATACTGGTGTGCATCCCACTGTATTCCTTCGCCACCCCACCCGCCCTCAAGCCCGCATCTTAACTACGATCTAATTAACTCCCCGGTAACTACGTCTCGCCAGATTATGACTTTGCCAGGCTGTGTCACCTACTATATTACACAGACGTAAACAACGCTAAAGTTCAGTTAATTCTCACCATGTGATAGTTAACGTTAAATTAACTTTGGACTGGCCGACACGAATGCACTATCCCAGGATGAACTAAATTGTCCCTGATCGTCCTGGGGAAGATAATACCCGGGTTGGAAATTTAGATCGTCTTTTGTTTTTTGTTGTTTTTTGGGGGGTACGTTTAGTCACACAAATTCCCGCCTTCTTTAGCCTGACTGGTGGATTTTTTTTCCCACGTGAGGGATTTTCCCCATATTACTTGGAGTCTGAACATCGTTACTGGAAGTAAAAAAGAATTCTACACCTTATAATCATATAAATATAACACACGTATGAAAATTATAATATTTTCCCTCGTTTATGCACTTTCTTAAAGCTTTTCTTTTCATCAATTTTCTCCATAGTTTACAAAAAATGACTTAGTGAACGATGCTTAAAAACTTTGGTCTATGAAGCACCAAAATACATTAAAACGTCAACAATCTCCCACTCAGCGAGGATAAACGACATCAGCCGCTGGAAAATCCAATATAGCCGCCGTTTTACAAGATGGCCGCCCAACCTTACCTCCGCCAACTTGTACTTTAAGACAAGGATGGAACCCATTACCCCATTTTTATGATCTTTTCGTAGAGATATATGCATTGTCGGCCACGCTAAAGCCCATTCTGAGGTCCATTTAGCTTCATATGACTTCGTTTACTCAGGTAAGAGCTTCGTTTAAGAGGGTATTATCAGGTGAGCAGATCATCAGTCGTGTTGGCTGGGAGTCGAATCTTTCATGTTTGTGTTGTGTTGACTGGTCAGGCTCCTCGCTGGGATATAAAGTCAAACAGTTAATTTTAGCCTGAATCAAACACATCCTACACGCCTAAACACATCCTACACGCCTAAACACATCCTACACGCCTAAACACATCCTACACGCCTGAACACATCCTACACGCCTAAACACATCCTACACGCCTAAACACATCCTACACCCCTAAACGCATCCTACACGCCTAAACACACATCCTAACCGCCTAAGCACACATCCTACACTCCTACAACACACATCCTACACTCCTACAACACACACCCTACACTCCTACAACACATCCTGCACACCTTAGGGCGGAACAGGTAATGTGATGCCTGAGTTCTTCCGCCAGAGGACCAGCCATTACCTGTCCTCCTCCTCAGCCAATGGGGAGTCTGCATAACCTAACCTAACCTCACCTCACCTCACCTCACCTCACCTCACCTACTTCACCTCACTTCACCTCACCTCAATCCTACCTTTGGAGAGAAAATCCCGTAAACGTAGACATTTTTCTTCCTTATTTTGTGGTGGTAAAGTCGTAAAGTTTATTCAGCCATCTTGCGGGTACACAGGATAGAGGCCATGCATTTAAAGTGTCACATGATTTCATTGGTTGTCGTGACGTAGAGGAACCAATCAGAACACAGGTTTTATAGAGGGTGTAAACATCATCATACTCTTCCTCACCTTCACTACCACCTACCCCCTCCCTCCCTCCCACCCCTTCCGATGATTTGATTGGTGGTAGCGGGTGTGAGGAAACCAATCAAGATGCACCTTTCATAGATCGGACCTACATCAGTCTTCGTGATTTGATTGGCGCTCGTGAAGTTAGAAAACCAAACAGGGGAGACCTCTCATAGGTTATAGGCGCATGTATTGTACAGTGATAATTTATAGTAATTGAATGATTGATTTTTTCAGCCTAAATGAACGAAAAGTGTGTGTGTGTGTGTGTGTGTGTGTGTGTGTGTGTGTGTGTGTGTGTGAGAGAGAGAGTGTGTGAGAGTGTGTGTGTGTAATAATAATAATAATAATAATAATTGACGGTTTATTGAAAAAGTTCTGCAGCCCGAAGGCTGAAAATATACATTGGGCATAAATGACTTGTTACATACATTGGTGGTTCAACAAAAGCCTTCATTAGAGAAAGGTAAAGGAACATACAGTGAACATACAGATTAATGTAGGTGTTGAACAGCAAACACGTAGTGTAGTAACTCCCTCCCAGATGGTGTTAGGAGGGACCTCACGTGGTGTAGTAGTTCCCTCACAGATGGTGTTATGAGGGGCCTCACGTGGTGTAGTAATTCTCTCACAGATGGTGTTATGAGGGGCCTCACGTGGTGTAGTAATTACCTCACAGATGGTGTGAGGGAAGTGTGTGTGTGTGTGTGTGTGTGTGTGTGTGTGTGTGTGTGTGTGTGTGCAGCAGGAACAACGCCTGATAGGTCTTGACCCTACGGTGATAAAGGATGTAGTGTGTGTGTGTGTAGAAAATATTTACACACACACACACACACACTAACTAACTAAAATTTTGATGAGAAAGTTAGGCCAGTTGAATGCATCTTCACGACTTCATTGAGGAATGTTTCGCGATACGTCAATACCAATACACAGTTCGGAGAGAGAGACAGACAGACAGACAGAGAGACAGAGTTACAGGTTTTCCATGAACTGAATGCTGCATCGTGTGGTTCAAAATGACCTTCAGGTGTAAGTGTTTGGTTAGGTCAAGTTAGGTCAGGTTAGGTGTTTGTTCAGTGAGGTCCTTCTAAGCGCACTTGTTATTCACTCTCTGTTCACTGTTCACTCTTTAACTCTCTGTCAGAACAGGTCCACTAGGAATGAACACTCTTAAAGGTTCTCAAGAGGTAGTCTTCAGCTCATAGGGAACAATGCAGTGATTAGGTACGTCTATAGGGTAAGGAATTGGCTAATGTGTAAGAGGAATTAATGTATAGGAGACTGAAGCGACCCGACACGAGTATTTCAGGCAGGCGGTGAGAAAGTCTACGGTCAACGCCACCCACGTTTCACTTACTCTGCTCCACCCTCTTCACTCGCCCTCTCTCTCGTCTTCTTCTCTCTCATCCTCTCCTTCTCTCTCTCAACCTTTCTGTCATCTTATTCTTCTCTCTATCTGTATCCCTGTTTATCTGTCTGCCTGTCTGTTTGTCTGTCTGCCTCTCTTATGTTAAGTACAATCGATGAATAAATGTGTGTGTGTGTGTGTGTGTTTTTACGTGTTTACGAGAGATGTGAGTAAAACATACACATACTCACACACACACACATACACATACATTACACACTCATACGCACACACACAAACACACACACAAACACACACACACGTACACAAACACACATACACACAGAGGCCAATAAACCCTTTACCCTTCGAGCAAAAATACGAAAACATACATAATTTCTGAACCTGAAAGCAAGGCGGACAAAAAAAATTGAATCTCTGAACGCGATATTAAACTGGGCGTTTATAGTGTACCAAGTGCATGTTATGACATAGAGAGAGAGAGAGAGAGAGAGAGAGTAGAGAGAGTAGAGAGAATGATAGACGGACAGAAAGAGAGACTGAGAGAGAGAGACGGGCAGAAAGAAAGTGAGAGAGAGATGGGGAAAATGGTCAGAAAGAGTTAAAGAGAGAGAGAGAGAGAGAGAGAGAGAGAGAGAGAGAGAGAGAGTGAGTCTGTGTGTGTGTGCGTCTCATTATTATAATCTACCTCCTCATTATCATGCATATCTCATCTCTCACCTTCACCACACACCCTCACCATACACCCTCACCACCCACCCTCACCACACACCCTCACCACATGATATAACACAACCATGAACAAAACCTAACATACCATGAACAGAATTGTAAATGAATAAAATTGTAACTGAAGATAAAGGTATTTAATTCAGTATTACACTATGAATAACAAATCACTCGAATGTCTCATAGTCTCTCGGGGCTCTGGTCTAAAATGTTCCTTCACTGATTGTTCAACTTGACTGTGTTCAATGTTTGTGTGTGTGTGTGTCTGTGTTTGTTTGTCAGGATAAGTTGTATAGTTTGGTTGA
Source organism: Homarus gammarus (assembly GCA_958450375.1). NCBI lineage: Eukaryota > Metazoa > Arthropoda > Malacostraca > Decapoda > Nephropidae > Homarus > Homarus gammarus. The sequence goes on from CAUDMG010000502.1 coordinate 3,613,508, forward strand.
AAATGCTTAGAAAAATAAATGTTGTTCTTTAATCCAAGGAAAGAGGTCATGAGAAATAGGGAGATAAAAGAATTAGTTAGAGAAGAGAGATAGAGAGAAATACATACACACAACGCACATACACCCACACACATACCCTCACCCACACACACACACCCTCACCCACACACACATACCCTCACCCACATACACACACACCCTCACCCACCCCTACCTCCCACACACACAATATACAAACCCACATCCTCAAATCAACACATCAAGTACTCTACATTGTGACCAAACTTAGCATTACCTCCCAGTATTTCTCTTTCTTGCATACCCGCGTTATTTCATCTCACACCTGGGAAAATAATAGACACCTGACCAAACCATCAACTCCTATTTGCAGTAGTTTGTGTTCTTTAACGACTTGAATTACTATTTGGTGATGGTTCTAGGATATAGCTATGCGATTTACCTGTTGATTGGATACCTGAGTTTATTTCACTTGGTGGTTTACTGTCCTGATGTTAACCTAACCTAGATAGATAGATAGATAGATAGAGACCCAAATCATCAGTACACACGACCTGTTATGCCGTTAACTGACAACAAAGACATCAACAGAGTCAGTTTTTGTCCTTTTGACCTGTTAACAGACAATTACTCACCTTGATATTTAACAGACACAGTACTCATAGGGATCTTTATTTACCCTTAACAGACACACACACAAAAACAGAAATCTTCCCTGTTTTGTTGAATCGTCAGTAAGCAACAGAACAGACAAATATTTCTGTTGATCTTTCTTCCTACGTACTGTACCATAACAACAGATCCCCCCTTCCCCCACTCCGTTTAACAGAGAAAAAATGCACCAGTACTTACCGTTAACAGAAATTGAACCATACCTGTTACTACATTTTATCCGCAAACAGACAAATATATCCGTTAATATCCCTTCTTACAAAGCATAACAACAGAATTTTCCCTTCTTCCCTCGTCTTTCCCCTCTCCGTTTAACAGACATGATAATCTACTCACCGTTAACAGAAGAGATGAAGGCCGTGGAGGCGAAGAAGGGGAGGAGAACCAACAGGAAGACTGGAGGTGCCCTGGAGGTGCTCATGACGAAGGGAGTTCCTCAAGGGGGTGGGGGTGGCAAGATGATGATGGTAACTGCTTCCTCTTTTTCTCCTCGCCACTTGCAGTTCTCCTTTGACGACGAGTTAGCGATAGAAAAGAGGAAAGAGAGAATGGAAAAATTGGTGAGAGGAGAAGAAAGAAAAAAAGAGAGAAGAAGAGAGATAATCTGTATTCGTTAAAGTAAATTAAAGAGCGAAAGATGTGAAGGAAGAGGAAAGGATGTGTGTTTGTAAAAGAGAATCTAAAAGAAAGGGTAGAGTGAAACAGAGAGAGAACGTGTGTGTGAAAAGGGTAATAGAACCAAAGAGAGAGGGAGAGAGAGAAATGAGAGAGACGGAAATGAGAAGAGGACGTGACAAGACACCAGAAGGGGGAGAGAACGAGGAAGAATGTCTGTGAAATAAGAAACTGAAGAAGAGACGAAGGGGGAGTGGTAAAGAGGAGGAAGATAAGAGGAGATGGTATGACAGAGGGAGAGAGACAGCAAGGAGGGGAAAGGAGGAGAAAAAATAAATAAAAAATAGAAGGATTACAATGACAGAGAGAAACAGGTAAGGGGGAAACAGTGCAAGCAGACGGACTCTTTTTCAGTTCAGTTTTGATTCTTGCAAATTACACTTTTCATTGTGTTTGTATTGTGTTGAGTAATATCTAGTAATTATTAACACTATCAGTAAGACCGTCTCTCTCTCTCTGTTCTATTAGGAGAAGGAATTGTAGTCATATAGTTTATATAGGTTGTATCGTGGACTTCTGTATTGGTAAACCGCCTTTGCTTCTTCCGTCTGCATGGGTGGATGGATAGAGGTTTTCGATTAACCTCCACTATTCTGGTTAACATCTACTATTCTGGTTAACATCTACTATTCTGGTTAACATCTACTAAACATTGGTCCTCGGGCGTATACTAGTTAGTTATATACTGTTGCGTGGTGGGTGATATCACGTCATATATACTAACTCCACGACAGTCCATGTTCCATCATAAACAAATCCATTTTCTGTGAGTTTGTTATTCTGCGTTTTCTATGATAGATTGCTTGACTGATTCTTATACAGTAATGGTGCTAAATGTCTTTTAATTCGCTTAAGGTGTAGATCTTCTTTGTTGTATTGTTATTGTTCATGGGAATCACAGTAATATGCTCAGGTATTGGTAGTGAGAGATGTGAGGACGCTTAGCGAACACCATAAAGTAACATAAAGTAAAGGAGAAGTTACCCCTTCACATAGACACAATTCCTCGTCTGTACATGAACACATTTTTATCCTCGTATCACCAATCCCCTCCGTACCTCTCCTGACCTAACTGATAGATGTTCTACCCATATGGAGGATGTTTTAATTTCAAGTGCAGCATAACACACAGACAATGAGTAGTGTTACAGCGAACTAGATGACTAGATAATCATTATTTACTGTATTTCATTATAACTTTTCTCTTCTGTTTCCTTTATTACAGAAATTAAATTCAGTACATTAAGAATTTTTTCCAGAGCTTTTGTTGTTTAAATGTATGATAGTGTTAGGACAGCAAGGGGTCTTTAAAGCGCTTCTCATTAAGTCTTAGTTTCTGCACTAGACAAATATTTCATAGTTAATTTAATTTAGATTAATTTAAGTTAAGTTTAGGTTACACTGGGTTTAGCTGTGAACTCTTTGGGGTAAAACTACCAGATACATTAATAATAATAAAAGAAATAAGCAACAGTGTATTAGGAATTAAATAAATAGAGACCATCTCCCTCGTAAGGTTAGGGACAACAGATACAAGTAAACACAAGAGGTCTGCTTAAAAGGATTTCGGGGACGGAGGGATACGAACCCTGGAATGTTGGCAAAATGGTGAGGCTTTCAGCATTGTGGCGGAAGTAAAGAACTGCTTCACAGATTTATAACAATGGTAATGGTCTTGAAAATGAGTGTTGAAAAGCTGCTGCTGCTGTGGTGATTAAGGACACAGGTTCTATGTCATGAGGTTTTAATATAGAAAGATTATTACATGTTAAATTAGATGCTGGAACCACACGACTATCTTTTGTTTAGTTTGGGATTTTATAAATAAAGCAATGATGGTAATAGATTCCAAGACTGTTTCTGTTGTTTATAGTACAGTATGTTTTAGTGTTTATATCTTAAAGGAAGATTATAAGTGTTAAGTAAGATGCTGGTACCACACGATTGTCTTTTGTTTTCTTTGTGTTTTAATGAAGAAACAAGTGATGGTAATAGATTCTAAGACTGATTCTTTTGTTTATATCACCTTATAATGTTTAATTCTTCAGGTTCTTATAAACAGAAATTATCACGTGTAAAATATAAGATATAAAGACTAAGTAATCGAAATAAACTTTACATATAGACTATTACAATAGATGTTTACACTATAATAAGCGAAGGTAACATTTGGGAGAGAGAAATGGCCATAGAGAAACGTGTAAGTGAGAAACATTCAACAACAGGAGCAGAGAGTTAGGTCTGTACCCCTTCTTATGGCGGTAAAAGGTCTAAAACAGTGGATTATACAGTGTTAGGCGTCAGCTACTACTACTACTACTACTACTACTACTACTACCTGTGAGAGGATAAAGTCACGGGATATGTCTCTTTGTCTCGTGGTTGTCTCACATATCAGTGTCGTAAGAGATGAGAGATATGCTTGTGTCTCAGAGGTGGAGGGTGAGGTTGTGGTGGTGTGTGTGTGTGAGAGACAAACAGACAGAAACAAAAATATCAAAGAGAGATTGACAGACAGACAGACAAAAGTGACAGACAGACAGACAGACAGATGGAGTAAAAAAAAAAAAGTTATAGAAAAAGCATATAATCAGAGAACGACTTACAGACAGAGAGAGACAGCGAGACATATAGCCATCAGTTGTTCGTATGTCTGTCTGTCTACATATTCTGACACGCATTCTATGTCTACTTCTAGGTCTGATTTTCTGTCTGATTGTCTAACGTCTGATTGTCTAACGGTCTGATTGTCTAACGTCTAACGATCTGATTGTCTAACGTCTAACGGTCTGATTGTCTAACGTCTAACGGTCTGATTGTGTAACGTCTAACGGTTTAAGTGTCTGTCTGATTGTCTAACGGTCTGATTGTCTAACGGTCTGATTGTCTAACGGTCTGATTGTCTAGCGTCTAACGGTCTGATTGTCTAACGTCTAACGGTCTGATTGTCTAACGTCTAACGGTCTGATTGTCTAACGGTCTGATTGTCTAACGTCTAACGGTCTGATTGTCTAACGTCTAACGGTCTAAGTGTCTGTCTGATTGTCTAACTGTCTGATTGTCAAATTATACTATCTTGAATTTTTTTATTATTAATTTATTGTCAAATTGCAATATTTTCATACCAAATTATAATTCGTTCATTATCAAATTATATTTTTCTTTTCAAATTATATATATTATCAAAGACATTCTCGATCAAAATAAAAAAATCAGGTCAATAGATTTTTTTTAATTAATATTTTTTCTCGAGATATAATTATACTTTTTCTTTCAAATACAAATTATTTCCTCAAAGTAAAATTATCGTTCTGAAAGTATTTTGTGTCAGCCTAAAACTCTATTTATAAAGTGACAAAATATTTTTACTTTTTTACAAATTATTATTATTGTTTCTGGGACCATTTAAGAATTTTTCACGGAAACTTTCGGTTTTATTGAGAAAGTTTCAAAAAGAGTCAAACTTTCCCTCAGTTTTTCTCTGAGTTAAAGAATGACAAAACTGGCCACCAAGTATTACCTATCATTAATTAATATGTGTTGTGTGTGTGTGTGTGTGTGTGTGTGAGTGTGTGTGTGTGTGTGTGTGCGTGTGCGTGTGTGTGTGTGTGTGTGTGTCATGTGTTCTGAGTATGTGTCATGTGTCTTGCGCCTTTGTCTTGCGCTTGTGTATGTGTCATTTATCCTGTGTCTTGTGCCTGTGTCTGTCTCGTGTGTGTGTATGTGTCTCGTGTCTGTGTATGTATCTCGTGTATGTGTCTCGTGTATGTGTCATGTGCCCTGTGTATGTGTCTCGTGTCTGTGTGAGAGTCCCTAGATCGTCTGGTCAACGTAAAATAAATGACAATTAACGAAGCAATTTTCCTCCATTCCGAATGCCTAAGAATGTATCAATTAGATCACCTGAAGATTAGACACCCTAGTTTATTTCACCTGAAGATTAGACACCCCTAACTCTAGCTAAAGGGGTAAGGCTAGGTTAGATTAGGTTAGGTTAGGTTAGGTTAGATTAGGTTAGGTTGGTGTGCTTAATCTACAGGTGGAATAAACTTGTGTTGAACGATACTCACTACCTATGTGTTGAACGATACTCACTACCTATGTGTTCAACGATACTCACTACCTATGTGTTCAACGATACTCACTACCTATGTGTTCAACGATACTCACTACCTATGTGTTGAACGATACTCACTACCTATGTGTTCAACGATACTCACTACCTATGTGTTCAACGATACTCTCTACCTATGTGTTCAACGATACTCGCTACCTATGTGTTCAACGATACTCGCTACCTATGTGTTGAACGATACTCACTACCTATGTGTTGAACGATACTCACTACCTATGTGTTGAACGATACTCTCTACCTATGTGTTCAACGATACTCTCTACCTATGTGTTGAACGATACTCACTACCTATGTGTTCAACGATACTCACTACCTATGTGTTCAACGATACTCGCTACCTATGTGTTCAACGATACTCGCTACCTATGTGTTCAACGATACTCGCTACCTATGTGTTGAACGATACTCACTACCTATGTGTTGAACGATACTCTCTACCTATGTGTTCAACGATACTCACTACCTATGTGTTGAACGATACTCTCTACCTATGTGTTCAACGATGCTCACTACCTATGTGTTGAACGATACTCTCTAGCTATACCTTGAGACATTCTATATTTAGCCGTATGTAATCATAGAATAAACATTTAACTTCATGTATTATCATATATACAGTAAATATAGTCAATGTTATCACGCTTAACCGTTTGAAGACGATGGCTTAAGCCCCTTTGTTGTATATAAGTTAAACCATATTCTTCAAAGGTTTAAGTAATTTATTTAAGTACTCGTGTATAGTAAAGATAAACCTATGACGACAATATTAATCATTCAGTATTTTTTTTTTTTATTTGGGACATTTTTTTTTTTAAGTATAAAATATCAAGAACTTTACAAGAGAGAAGGTGAGTAATATACGACACTGGGGGTCAGTTGGCCTGCCTGTGTTATCCACCTCACCAAACTTTCTCCTCCCGTTTTTAGTCAAACTCAACCATCACCTTCCTGTCGTCGCATAGAACCGATAATTCCTCTTCAGTTCTATTTATTAACCATCATTAACCACCGTCAATTAACTCGAGTCATTGGATCAATCACTCACATCTCTCAGCGAACCAGGTCCAAATTTTGGTAATAAAAACATTTTTTTTTTTTTTTTTTTTTAGAATTATTTCCATTAATTTTTTGCACCAATTCAAAGTATTTCTCGCACTATGGGAATATGTGAGCGCTCGAGCACACACACACACGTACACACGCGCTGGCCTAGGGTAGGGGGACGCGGGAGGCTGCAGGCACACAGACGGAAGGTTGCCAGAAGGAGAGAGAGAGAGAGAGCGAGAGAGAGAGAGAGAGGCCTGTGCACCGTACGCTTCGACGTCTGGCCACACACTGCCGCTGGATCCCGTCTCTGACTCCCTCGCCACCCAGCCCACACACTCGGTCAGCTGACTGTCATGAGGCTTACATTACTATACATTGGGTGGTGGGGGAATGGGATGGGGTAGGAGGGGGATATTTAGGGATGGAATAGGAGGAATGGGATTTAATAGGGGTATTTAATGGTGTGGTAGGGAGGAATGGGATGGGGTGAAGGAGGAATGGGATTTAGTAGGGGATATTTTGGGATGGGGTAGACGTGGAGTAATGGGGTATTTTTGGGATGGGGCAGACACCATAATGGGAATGTTTTGGAGGAGGGAAGTCCCATGCTAGTAGAAGTACCACGGTAGGAACACAGAGTAGGGAGGTACTACGGTAGGAACACAGAGTAGGGAGGTACTACGGTAGGAACATACAGTAAAGGAGGAACTATGGTAGGAACAAAGAGTAAGGGAGATACCATGGTAGGAATACAGAGTAGGGAGGTACTACGGTAGGAACATACAGTAAAGGAGGAACTATGGTAGGAACAAAGAGTAAGGGAGATACCATGGTAGGAATACAGAGTAGGGAGGTACTACGGTAGGAACATACAGTAAAGGAGGAACTATGGTAGGAACAAAGAGTAAGGGAGATACCATGGTAGGAATACAGAGTAGGGAGGTACTACGGTAGGAACATACAGTAAAGGAGGAACTATGGTAGGAACAAAGAGTAAGGGAGATACCATAGTAGGAACACAGTAGAGAAAATCGTCAGAACCATGGATAATGGTAGAAAAAAACAAAAACAACAACACTCGCTTTCACCATTTTTCCATGATTCACACCTGACCATACCTGACCACACCTGACCACACCATGGCCCTCACCTCCCCTCCTGACAGGTGCCAGGTCACGGTGCCAGTTTTATAATGTGTCCGTCAGGCAGTGGATTTGAGGGTAAGGTCACAAAACTACGCGTGGTTATTGATCAACACGTCTTTGCAGTAAGTCACCAGAAAGGGGTAATTGCTAGCTGGTTATTGCTTCACACACATTGGAAACGTTAATTTATCTGATTCAACAAGTATAGTGCTATGTTAATCTCACAAACAACAAGTACAGTATAGTGCTATGTTAACCTCACAAACAACAAGTGCAGTATAGTGCTATATTAACCTCACAAACAACAAGTATGGTGCTATGTTAACCTCACAAACAGCAAGTACAGTATAGTGCTATATTAACCTCACAAACAACAAGTATGGTGCTATGTTAACCTCACAAACAGCAAGTACAGTATAGTGCTATGTTAACCTCACAAACAACAAGGACAGTATAGTGCTATGTTAACCTCACAAACAAGTAAACTCCTTATCTAAGTTTACAGCAGTTGTGTTTTTGTTATCATGAAGAGAGTTTAACTAATATCAATAGTTTATTTACAAAGTTTCCCTCAATATTGTCGGCCCTCCCTGTGTATATTTCTTCATGAGGCGAGTATACCGCAGCCTGTGTATATTTCTTCATGGGGCGAGTATACCGCAGCCTGTGTATATTTCTTCATGGGGCGAGTATACCGCAGCCTGTGTATATTTCTTCATGAGGCGAGTATACCGCAGCCTGTGTATATTTCTTCATGAGGCGAGTATACCGCAGCCTGTGTATATTTCTTCATGAGGCGAGTATACCGCAGCCTGTGTATATTTCTTCATGGGGCGAGTATACCGCAGCCTGTGTATATTTCTTCATGGGGCGAGTATACCGCAGCCTGTGTATATTTCTTCATGAGGCGAGTATACCGCAGCCTGTGTATATTTCTTCATGAGGCGAGTATACCGCAGCCTGTGTATATTTCTTCATGAGGCGAGTATACCGCAACCTGTGTATATTTCTTCATGAGGCGAGTATACCGCAGCCTGTGTATATTTCTTCATGGGGCGAGTATACCGCAGCCTGTGTATATTTCTTCATGAGGCGAGTATACCGCAGCCTGTGTATATTTCTTCATGAGGCGAGTATACCGCAGCCTGTGTATATTTCTTCATGGGGCGAGTATACCGCAGCCTGTGTATATTTCTTCATGAGGCGAGTATACCGCAGCCTGTGTATATTTCTTCATGAGGCGAGTATACCGCAGCCTGTGTATATTTCTTCATGAGGCGAGTATACCGCAGCCTGTGTATATTTCTTCATGAGGCGAGTATACCGCAGCATGTGTCTATTTCTTCATGAGGCGAGTATACCGCAGCCTGTGTATATTTCTTCATGGGGCGAGTATACCGCAGCCTGTGTATATTTCTTCATGGGGCGAGTATACCGCAGCCTGTGTATATTTCTTCATGAGGCGAGTATACCGCAGCCTGTGTATATTTCTTCATGAGGCGAGTATACCGCAGCCTGTGTATATTTCTTCATGAGGCGAGTATACCGCAACCTGTGTATATTTCTTCATGAGGCGAGTATACCGCAGCCTGTGTATATTTCTTCATGGGGCGAGTATACCGCAGCCTGTGTATATTTCTTCATGAGGCGAGTATACCGCAGCCTGTGTATATTTCTTCATGAGGCGAGTATACCGCAGCCTGTGTATATTTCTTCATGGGGCGAGTATACCGCAGCCTGTGTATATTTCTTCATGAGGCGAGTATACCGCAGCCTGTGTATATTTCTTCATGAGGCGAGTATACCGCAGCCTGTGTATATTTCTTCATGAGGCGAGTATACCGCAGCCTGTGTATATTTCTTCATGAGGCGAGTATACCGCAGCATGTGTCTATTTCTTCATGAGGCGAGTATACCGCAGCCTGTGTCTATTTCTTCATGGGGCGAGTATACCGCAGCCTGTGTATATTTCTTCATGGGGCGAGTATACCGCAGCCTGTGTATATTTCTTCACGAGGCGAGTATACCGCAGCCTGTGTATATTTCTTCATGGGGCGAGTATACTGCAGCCTGTGTATATTTCTTCATGAGGCGAGTATACCGCAACCTGTGTATATTTCTTCACGAGGCGAGTATACCGCAGCCTGTGTATATTTCTTCACGAGGCGAGTATACTGCAGCCTGTGTATATTTCTTCATGAGGCGAGTATACCGCAACCTGTGTATATTTCTTCATGAGGCGAGTATACCGCAGCCTGTGTATATTTCTTCATGAGGCGAGTATACCGCAGCCTGTGTATATTTCTTCATGAGGCGAGTATACCGCAACCTGTGTATATTTCTTCACGAGGCGAGTATACCGCAGCCTGTGTATATTTCTTCATGAGGCGAGTATACCGCAGCCTGTGTATATTTCTTCATGGGGCGAGTATACCGCAGCCTGTGTATATTTCTTCATGGGGCGAGTATACCGCAGCCTGTGTATATTTCTTCATGGGGCGAGTATACCGCAGCCTGTGTATATTTCTTCATGAGGCGAGTATACCGCAGCCTGTGTATATTTCTTCATGGGGCGAGTATACCGCAGCCTGTGTATATTTCTTCATGAGGCGAGTATACCGCAGCCTGTGTATATTTCTTCATGAGGCGAGTATACCGCAGCCTGTGTATATTTCTTCATGGGGCGAGTATACCGCAGCCTGTGTATATTTCTTCATGAGGCGAGTATACCGCAACCTGTGTATATTTCTTCATGGGGCGAGTATACCGCAGCCTGTGTATATTTCTTCATGGGGCGAGTATACCGCAGCCTGTGTATATTTCTTCATGAGGCGAGTATACCGCAGCCTGTGTATATTTCTTCATGGGGCGAGTATACCGCAGCCTGTGTATATTTCTTCATGGGGCGAGTATACCGCAGCCTGTGTATATTTCTTCATGGGGCGAGTATACCGCAGCCTGTGTATATTTCTTCACGAGGCGAGTATACCGCAGCCTGTGTATATTTCTTCATGGGGCGAGTATACCGCAGCCTGTGTATATTTGTTCATGAGGCGAGTATACCGCAGCCTGTGTATATTTCTTCATGAGGCGAGTATACCGCAGCCTGTGTATATTTCTTCATGAGGCGAGTATACCGCAACCTGTGTATATTTCTTCACGAGGCGAGTATACCGCAGCCTGTGTATATTTCTTCATGAGGCGAGTATACCGCAGCCTGTGTATATTTCTTCATGGGGCGAGTATACCGCAGCCTGTGTATATTTCTTCATGGGGCGAGTATACCGCAGCCTGTGTATATTTCTTCATGGGGCGAGTATACCGCAGCCTGTGTATATTTCTTCATGAGGCGAGTATACCGCAGCCTGTGTATATTTCTTCATGGGGCGAGTATACCGCAGCCTGTGTATATTTCTTCATGAGGCGAGTATACCGCAGCCTGTGTATATTTCTTCATGAGGCGAGTATACCGCAGCCTGTGTATATTTCTTCATGGGGCGAGTATACCGCAGCATGTGTATATTTCTTCATGAGGCGAGTATACCGCAGCATGTGTATATTTCTTCATGGGGCGAGTATACCGCAGCATGTGTATATTTCTTCATGAGGCGAGTATACCGCAGCCTGTGTATATTTCTTCATGAGGCGAGTATACCGCAGCCTGTGTATATTTCTTCATGGGGCGAGTATACCGCAGCATGTGTATATTTCTTCATGAGGCGAGTATACCGCAGCATGTGTATATTTCTTCATGGGGCGAGTATACCGCAGCATGTGTATATTTCTTCATGAGGCGAGTATACCGCAGCCTGTGTATATTTCTTCATGAGGCGAGTATACCGCAGCCTGTGTATATTTCTTCATGGGGCGAGTATACCGCAGCATGTGTATATTTCTTCATGAGGCGAGTATACCGCAGCATGTGTATATTTCTTCATGGGGCGAGTATACCGCAGCATGTGTATATTTCTTCATGAGGCGAGTATACCGCAGCCTGTGTATATTTCTTCATGAGGCGAGTATACCGCAGCATGTGTATGTTTCTTCATGAGGCGAGTATTCCGCAGCATGTGTATATTTCTTCATGAGGCGAGTATACCGCAGCCTGTGTATATTTCTTCATGGGGCGAGTATACCGCAGCATGTGTATATTTCTTCATGAGGCGAGTATACCGCAGCATGTGTATATTTCTTCATGGGGCGAGTATACCGCAGCATGTGTATATTTCTTCATGAGGCGAGTATACCGCAGCCTGTGTATATTTCTTCATGAGGCGAGTATACCGCAGCCTGTGTATATTTCTTCATGAGGCGAGTATACCGCAGCCTGTGTATATTTCTTCATGAGGCGAGTATACCGCAGCCTGTGTATATTAAGTAACCATATACGACAGCAGTAATAAAACAACCTAACCTAACCTAACCTAACCTAACCTAACCTACCGCCACGTCATCTACTAACAGACACTCATGGTCTCTACAGGGTGTCTTAGGGATCACTATTTACTATGTCTATATTCTTGTATTTCATTTAATTTCTGGGTCGAGGGTCTAATAACCATGCTGCCTGACTCCCCTCCACCTCGCCAAGTACTGAGGAAGGAAGACACTTTGCTGAAAGTTTGTTTTGAACTTCCCGCCAAAACACGTATGCATGACGTCACACAGAGAATGTCAACAACAATGGAGTCTTTAGATGCAGTGTCAGCCAATGAAAAATCACTTATTTTTTTAATACGAAGTGACACAGCTTTAATTGAATCTTTTGGGTATAATTCATTTGGATTAATAATAATTAATTAAACTTTGTAAAAAAAATTCTGACGTTAAATTGTTAAGTTCAAGGTAAACGCATTTATGAATTTCCGTTCAATATTTATTTGAAATGGTTAAAGAACCTCTGAATGGACAAGGTTTACATTACTGTATAACCAATGGAGTAAGTGGTAGTTGGATTCGACCAGTTGCCAACCACAGAAACCACAACTAAAGTGAGAGAGAGAGAGAGAGAGAGAGAGAGAGAGAGAGAGAGTATACTCTAACACAGGGCATTTTATCCTGGGGAATGGCATTTCAATCTTTCAGGGGGCGTTTCAATCTTTCGTGGGGGGGGGCGTTTCAGTTTTTCAGGGTTTATTTATTATTTGGAGGGCGTTTCACTCATTCAGGGGGCGTTTCAATCTTTCGGGGGGGCGTTTCAGTCTTCTAGGGGGTTTTAATTATTGGGAGGGCGTTTCAATCTTTCAGGGGATTTTTATCTTTGGGGGCGTTTCAGTCTTTCGGGAAGTATTTCAATCATTCAGGGGGTTTTAATCTTTGGGGTGGGATGGGCGTTTTAATCTTCCAGGAGGGTTTCAATCTTCCAGGGGGCGATTCAATCTTTCAGTGAGGGACGTTTCAATCAAATGTAAGTTTTACTTTAGTTTATGCTTAAAGTTCATACGAAACAGAGAAAACTCTAACTTTTAGCGGAGTAACTATTGCATTCTATTCTCACACCACCCAATTACTAGTTCACGACACCTCTTATATTAACCCCACTTACTGATGATGGAACCCCCTTAATCAGGCCTCGAACACTTCTCTCAATTAATTTAAGTAGTAAGTAATTCATTATGTTATATTGTTAATTGTTCTTACTTAGGCATATTTTCTCGTTAATAGTTCAGTGATTGTGTTTATCTTCGTTGGTAAAATTGGATTCAGTTGATGTATATGATTCTGTATGGATAAGTCGAGGCTTCATTCACACGTCTCGAAGTGATGCTGGACAGATGACACACGCTAGCCCGCAGTGCTGGCTGACGGCTGCTGTCGCTACTGGGTGCTGCTGGCTGCTGTCGCCTTTAGGTACTGCTGGCTGATGCCTGCTAACGCTAGCTGGGTACTGCTGGCTGCTGACGCCTTTGGGTACTGCTGGATGGCGGCTGCTGACGCTTTTGGGTACTGCTATTTGGATGATTTACTTCTGCTGCATATTCACTTGATGCACACGCTATCAATGTGCGCTGTGATGGAAAAAATGGCACAACCTCGGCTCACTGACTTCATTTTATTTGCTTACAATTGAATACACTACAAAGCTTACAAAACATTCTTTTTGTCATGAATTGTTTCCCTTGCTCTTCATTATTTCATTATTTACACAGTCTAATGAAAACAAGGAAAATATGTCGTTAGAGCTCAGAGTTCGCGGCTTAAGATTAGTGTTCATGGACATTATATTACAAAAACGTTTTCCCTTTCAACTTTTTTCTCGCGAGGTAAGAAAGCCTTTAACTTGTAATACAGAAATGTCATCAAGTTGGTCGCTGGCTGTGTTAACCTCGATGGCTAATATTACAACTACGTTTCTCTTATTTTGGTTTATCCTTGTCTGGTTTTATTTTGTTTTATGCTGTAAATATATGAAGACAATTATAGTTTTAGTCTTTTTGTTAATTTCAAGGTTCTATCACCCAGACCCGAGTATCGGTCCTCTCAACCCAATGCACTCACGGTTGAAGAGAAGTTATCGTCATTTATATCGTGAATGGTAAACGATTATAGCTAACGGAATTATAATGTACAGCGGGACATAAATATCACTTAAGTATATTAGGGTCAGTTGAATATAGAATAGGTATAGCAATAAAGTCATAAAGGTATAAAAAACAATTTGTAAACGATTAACACACTTTACTATATAAAATAAAGTAAAGGCAGAAAACTAGTGATCGTAAAATGCCTTGATTAATACTGATAAGAAAGGAAGTTAATAATATATACTGCCATCATGTATACAGTATACATATTTGACTATTTTGAACACTTGTGAACTATAGTACTTGAGTTGGTCAGCTGTGGCGACCAGTCAGACAATGGAGACTGATGAAACGAATAAATTAAATCTAATGATCTTACTATATATTTTATTATTGGTTAGGTTAGGTTACATGAAAATTAAAATACACCTGCTAGTTTAGGTTAGATTAGATTACATAAGCATTAACACACCTGCTAGGTTAGGTTACATAAGCATTAACACACCTGCTAGGTTAGGTTGCATAAACATTAACACACCTGCTAGGTTAGGTTGCATAAACATTAACACACCTGCTAGTCGTGTAATTTGTCAACACACTCAAAACAAATAACTTCTGTTACCTGGACGTTCACAAGACAAAAACTTGACGAGATAATAATAATAATAATAATAATAATAATAATAATAATAATAGGGTCAGGTAGGGTATAGTGACGTCACAAGTTAAGGCTGGGTCAGGGTGTAGTTGGCTGGCTCAAGGTGTAAATATCTGGTTCAGGGTGTAGGTGGCTGGTTCAGGGATGGCAGCCTCGCAGATGTAGCCAATCCCGGTATATAAGCTGCCTTCGTAACAATCCTTGATAACCACATCGTACGACGCGGTGATGGTGCTTTGGTCACTGTACAAACCACAGTCAACGGTGTCACAATCTTTACTGTGCTCACCGTTTGGCCAACAGTGGGCGCTTCCTACACCATCGTTAGTCCAGGTCATTGGCAGGTCTCCCGGGGCTGCAAAGGTAAAGGTTCTCAAGTTGGTATTCTGAGTCACTCTCTCTCTCCCTCTGTGTTGGTGAGTCACTATATCTCTCCCTCTGTGGTTGGTGAGTCACTATATCTCTCCCTCTGTGTTGGTGAGTCACTATATCTCTCCCTCTGTGTTGGTGAGTCACTATATCTCTCCCTCTGTGTTGGTGAGTCACTATATCTCTCTCCCTCTGTGTTGGTGAGTCACTATCTCTCTCTCCCTCTGTGGTGGTGAGTCATAGTTGGAAGCTACAGTGGCGTGGTTTGAGGCACAGCTGGGAGCTACAGTGGCGTGGTTTGAGGCACAGTTGGGAGCTACAGTGGCGTGGTTTGAGGCACAGTTGGGTGCTACAGTGGCGTGGTTTGAGGCACAGTTGGGAGCTACAGTGGCGTGGTTTGAGGCACAGTTGGGTGCTACAGTGGCGTGGTTTGAGGCACAGTTGGGTGCTACAGGGGCGTGGTTTGAGGCACAGTTGGGTGCTACAGGGGCGTGGTTTGAGGCACAGTTGGGTGCTACAGGGGCGTGGTTTGAGGCACAGTTGGGTGCTACAGGGGCGTGGTTTGAGGCACAGTTGGGAGCCACAGGGGCGTGGTTTGAGGCACAGTTGGGAGCTACAGGGGCGTGGTTTGAGGCACAGTTGGGTGCTACAGGGGCGTGGTTTGAGGCACAGATAGATCACTTCTATAAGACTGGTATAATGAGCTTGAAGGTGAAGTATCAGGGTAGATAATATTTGAAAAACTAATGAAAATTTGTATTTCTGCCTTATTGTTGTATACCTGGATGAAGTGTAATTGGTCTCACCTGTGGTACTATTCAGCTTCCATCCTGTCCAAATATATATATTTTCATTTTCCCCACTCTCCAGTATGGGCATCCACATCGCTTGGTAATTCATGTTATTGTAGATTGTCTTCATCCACTCCCACTCAAGCTGTGTCCTCGGCACCAGTAGTTCGCCCCACAGTGATTTGCAGGCGGCTTTTGCACCTTCCCATGAGATTCCTGTCGATGCGGGAGGGATGTAGTGGACCAGCCGCCCGAGGTCCAGTTTATAGCCGAGTTCTTGGTACATATCTGTGGAGTGAACCTTGTCTCACCATCACTTGGCTATACACTTTACTTTAACCAGAATTTATCACTGAATCATTAAGTCAGCAGGGTGGTCAAAATCCTTCGTCTGTTGTGGGTAGGAATAGGTGGTGAGGAGAAGGAGAAGGAAGTGGTAGGGTAATCAGCCACTTACTTGGGTCGTAGTAGAGGGTAGAGTGTAAGAGAACTGTAAGGTGACTATAGGAGGAGAGGACCTCACATATATACTCTCTGCTCGGCCTCTGCTTGTAGATAATGTTGAAGGCGCGGCAATCTGGCTGGTTCATCAGACACACGCTAGCGCACTGTATTAGCGAGGCGGACTGTACCATACATGAAACAGAATACAGTATACTTTAATTAATAAGGTATACCATATTACTGTAATTTATCATCATACAGGGGATATATAATGAGTCAATGGAGTAAACGAATCACGTGAAGAATAAAACACCATTGATGTTCTACCTAGATGGGTTAGGTTAGATTAGGTTAAGTTACGTTAGGTTATGTTAGGGTGTTTAATGATCACCTGAAATAAGTTGTGGTGTCTAATCTTCAGGTGATCGGAGTACACCAGAACAAATGAACATCAGTTTTACTCAAGCACAAACAAAAGAAGTGTGAAAAGAGCGGCCTACGTTAATAAGGTAAATAAAAACAAAATCTTACAGGTATCATAGGGACTGACAAGGAAACTGACATTAATGAGGCAAAACAACATGAGAGATACCTGACTCACCTTACCTGACTCACCTTACACCTGGGAGATAGTACTGACTCACCTTACACCTGGGAGATAGTACTACCTCACCTTACACCTGGGAGATAGTACTGACTCACCTTACACCTGGGAGATAGTACTGACTCACCTTACACCTGGGAGATATTGCTACCTCACCTTACACCTGGGAGATAGTACTGACTCACCTTACACCTGGGAGATAGTACTGACTCACCTTACACCTGGGAGATATTGCTACCTCACCTTACACCTAGGAGATAGTACTGACTCACCTTACACCTGGGAGATATTACTACCTCACCTTACACCTAGGAGATAGTACTGACTCACCTTACACCTGGGAGATATTACTACCTCACCTTACACCTAGGAGATAGTACTGACTCACCTGTAGTCTAATAAGGACGTGTCCCTGGATGTAGTAACCAGTGAACTCTAGGAATTTGTTTTGGTTGGTACAGAGGACACCTGTCAGTACGACTGTCAGCGTCAGCAGCCTCAACTTCCCTCGCTGACTCATGCTGACCACGGACTTGACGTTTTCTCTAATGTCACATAGCACGAAATTATTATTGACATCCTTTCATCTATTATTGTGTGTGTGTGTGTGTGTGTGTGTGTGTGTGTGTGTGTGTGTGTGTAATAATAATAATAATAATATACAGATTATTAATAGAGTTGCAGCCGGTGGTTGAAAATATACAAACTTACATTTGATTTAGACATAATGATATGCGTTGAATACATTTACAGGGCTGTACAGTACATAAATCAGGAGTTGTTTATTATTTTAACAATAGATGGGATGGTGCTGTTCTCATATCTATCGGTGCGGGCTCTTATGGGCTGAATTTTATTGTAGTGGCTAACTGCGCGAGGTGGGTGGGGGACTGCCGGTGGCAGGAGGTGGCGATGACGAGGGTGGTGCAGTAGTCCACTGTGTGTGTGTGTGTGTGTGTTACGTTTAAACAAGTATAAACATTTTATTCATTTTTAAGCTTCAATTTAGGGGATCAAATTTGGCATCATTTCTATGCTTAGAGACGCACTTGCAAACCTCCTCTTCACACACTACTACTACTACTACTACTACTACTACTACTACTACTACTACTACTACTACTACTACTACTACTACTACTACTACTACTACTACTACTACTACTTTGCTGTCACTCGGAATCGAGTATGACGATCATTCAGCTATGATACAATGACATGAGTTATTAAGGGTGTTCACCTAGGTTGGTGAGTTCTGAGGTGACCAAGAGGCCGGTACGGGACCGGCAGAGTCGATCACTGATGTTGCACATGTAGTGGGCTACATCTAGTGCGGGAGGGGCGGTGACAGCATCGCTCCTGGGCTGGCGCTTGTCTGCCTCGGTTAACAGTCGGGCTAACTCGAAAGTATTAACACCTTCTCGTGCACACACACACACACACACACACACACACACACACACACACACACACACACACACACACACACACACACACACACACACACACGTTATGAGGTCTTTGGTTTACCTACAGTGAAACCTTCATATAACGGAGTTATCTCTCCACACAATCCGTTAGTTGGGGGTTTAATATCTAACGGACCCTCGATATAACGGACTTTCCTCTCCCTGTAGTCCGTTAAAGCGGGGATTCACTGTACCCGAACACACTCCCAAAACATGGTCTTTACCTGATTGATTATGACCTCAACTCACGAGCACTTAAGATGCCTATTTATGTTCATACAATGAGAACATAAGTCGAAAATGAACAACACAAATAGAACACGCACAGAGAGCAAATAGAACACGATTAGAACACGAATAATACACGGATATAACATGAACAGATTACTATAAGAACACGGAACACAGCGTAAACAGTCCACTAGAAGAAAACAAAAAGAACACAAATAGAACACAGACGGAACACGAATAGAACACAAACAGAACACAAACAAAACACAAAAGATTTACAAAAACAGAAGACAAACTACATGAAAAAGTATTTGTATTTTGTAAACGAAACCCAGATCTATGTTGTTAATGGTCCTAGATATGTTGTTACTGGTCCTAGATATGTTGTTAATGGTCCTAGATATGTTAATGGTCCTAGATATGTTGTTAATGGTCCTAGATATGTTAATGGTCCTACATATGTTGTTAATGGTCCTAGATGTGTTGTTAATGGACCTAGATATGTTGTTAATGGTCCTAGATATGTTGTTAATGGTCCTAGATATGTTAATGGTCCTACATATGTTGTTAATGGTCCTAGATATGTTGTTAATGGACCTAGATATGTTGTTAATGGTCCTAGATATGTTGTTAATGGTCCTAGATATGTTAATGGTCCTACATATGTTGTTAATGGTCCTAGATATGTTGTTAATGGACCTAGATATGTTGTTAATGGTCCTAGATATGTTGTTAATGGTCCTAGATATGTTGTTAATGGTCCTAGATATGTTGTTAATGGTCCTAGATATGTTGTTAATGGTCCTAGATATGTTGTTAATGGTCCTAGATATGTTGTTAATGGTCCTAGATATGTTGTTAATGGTCCTAGATATGTTGTTAATGGTCCTAGATATGTTGTTAATGGTCCTAGATATGTTGTTAATGGTCCTAGATATGTTGTTAATGGTCCTAGATATGTTGTTAATGGTCCTAGATATGTTAATGGTCCTACATATGTTGTTAATGGTCCTAGATATGTTGTTAATGGACCTAGATATGTTGTTAATGGTCCTAGATATGTTGTTAATGGTCCTAGATATGTTGTTAATGGTCCTAGATATGTTGTTAATGGTCCTAGATATGTTGTTAATGGTCCTAGATATGTTGTTAATGGTCCTAGATATGTTGTTAATGGTCCTAGATATGTTGTTAATGGTCCTAGATATGTTGTTAATGGTCCTAGATATGTTGTTAATGGTCCTAGATATGTTGTTAATGGTCCTAGATATGTTGTTAATGGTCCTAGATATGTTGTTAATGGTCCTAGATATGTTGTTAATGGTCCTAGATATGTTGTTAATGGTCCTAGATATGTTGTTAATGGTCCTAGATATGTTGTTAATGGTCCTAGATATGTTGTTAATGGTCCTAGATATGTTGTTAATGGTCCTAGATATGTTGTTAATGGTCCTAGATATGTTGTTAATGGTCCTAGATATGTTGTTAATGGTCCTAGATATGTTGTTAATGGTCCTAGATATGTTGTTAATGGTCCTAGATATGTTGTTAATGGTCCTAGATATGTTGTTAATGGTCCTAGATATGTTGTTAATGGTCCTAGATATGTTGTTAATGGTCCTAGATATGTTGTTAATGGTCCTAGATATGTTGTTAATGGTCCTAGATATGTTGTTAATGGTCCTAGATATGTTGTTAATGGTCCTAGATATGTTGTTAATGGTCCTAGATATGTTGTTAATGGTCCTAGATATGTTAATGGTCCTACATATGTTGTTAATGGTCCTAGATATGTTGTTAATGGACCTAGATATGTTGTTAATGGTCCTAGATATGTTGTTAATGGTCCTAGATATGTTGTTAATGGTCCTAGATATGTTGTTAATGGTCCTAGATATGTTGTTAATGGTCCTAGATATGTTGTTAATGGTCCTAGATATGTTGTTAATGGTCCTAGATATGTTGTTAATGGTCCTAGATATGTTGTTAATGGTCCTAGATATGTTGTTAATGGTCCTAGATATGTTGTTAATGGACCTAGATATGTTGTTAATGGTCAAGTATGTTGTTAATGGTCCTAGATATGTTGTTAATGGTCCTAGATATGTTGTTAATGGTCCTAGATATGTTGTTAATGGTCATAGATATGTTGTTAATGGTCCTAGATATGTTGTTAATGGTCCTAGATATGTTGTTAATGGTCCTAGATATGTTGTTAATGGTCCTAGATATGTTGTTAATGGACCTAGATATGTTGTTAATGGTCAAGTATGTTGTTAATGGTCCTAAATATGTTGTTAATGGTCATAGATATGTTGTTAATGGTCCTAACCTAAGAGTGTCTGAACCCTGAAATACCGATACTCATAACTTATGAGTATCGGTATTTCAATAATGTGGTGATTTGTTGCTTAGTCAGTCAGTCAGTCAGTTAGCTAGTAAGTTCGTTAGTTAGCTAGTAAGTTAGTTAGTTAGTGAGAGAGGAGTACGGCCTCTAACTGCACCTCTAACGGAAATAATAGCCCTAATATTACGTCACCGGAATAAAGGATATATGAATAAGCAGAAAAGAACATAATAGTCACGGTTCTCAAGACTCCTTAAAAACCTGTTCTGCCGAGGCTTGGCTACGAGAGATTCAAATGACTGGATAATGGATCATGTGAGTCTTATACCTCAAAAAGGGCGATGACCACTGCAAGAATAATTACTGGCTGGTGAGGCTAGTGAGCTCAACCAACATAATCATAGTTTTTATAGTACTATAGAGTATTGCACGCGTTGCCATGATGCAACATATACAACGACACAACATCGTGAATGAATACCAGCACAGTTTTATGCCCAGACACTCCTGCTTGACGCAAATGTTCTGGAAACTTGACTTTGCCGAAGCCTTTAACAGTGTACCTCGTGAAAGGATGAAAATTAAACTGGAGAGGTATGGAATTCAGGGTGTTTAATTGCTGACGTTAACAATGAACGGAAATTCTTGGATCACCTGTCTAGATGTTCCCTCGGTCAAAAGGACCTTCAGTGGTGTGGTGCTCCCCCACTTGGAGTACTGTTTGGTCCCCGAGATAAGACAAAGACTGCCACTTGATATATTACGTCCAAAGGAGGGCCATAAACTAGTGCCTGCACTTACGCACCTCACGCACCTTGAGAAGTTAGAATTCCTCCAACTGCCGAGCTTATGATATACACAGGCAAGTACAGAAAATTGCCAGAGTGACCTTCTTTCGATTAAGAGTTGTAAACTGTTGGAATTTCCAGCCAGAGAATGTTGTGACGGTACCGAATGTGAACTCATTTAAGATCAGACAGACTTGATCAACACTGGCACGTGTTCAGGAGCCAGAACACAAGCCCAGAGAAATCAAATGACCGACCGCCTGAACGGCTCGTAATACAACCAGTGGCGAAGAGGATAAGGAAAGTATAATAATAATAAAAGGAGAATGAGCCTTAACGCTTGGGCTTTCTGGGCTTGCAGTTTCGTCGGTTCTCTCTCAGCCATCTTGGAAGTTGGGCTCTAGTTTCCTCGCCAGATTTTTTTTGTGTCTTCGGTGTGTTGGGGTTATGTTACGTCCATGAAAATTAGGGCTCAGGAGACACTTGTCAGTAAGGCAGGCAAAGTAATGACAGAACTTTTAACTGAAGGACGTCCGGGTGTAGACGCTTCAATAACGGAGACGTTTACTGTACTGTACTGTGCTGTGCTGTGTCAGAGACCATCGATTGAGCCACAAACGAGTGTTATTTCATAAAGCGACAATATTCATCCTAAAAAATAAAGAAAGAATAACCGCGGATTATCAATGACTAACTACGAATCACGAATACGAGATTGTATCGATTGAGGTACCTAGTTCAATAGGTCGCAAACTGCCGGTGTATAGTGCTTACAAGTACTGTGCCATAATGTGTGTGTTCCCAGAGGTCCTTGACGCTGTTACACATTTAAAAACATACACCACCAATATATGCACACAACTGTAACCTTCTCTATATCCGCCTTGAGTTAACTTACAAGACGCCGTGTAATGATTGCTTCACCACCGTCAGTGATGCGTTCATAACAGCCTCACCTGCAGTACATCTGTAGTCTATACGGATGGGTCCGATGAATTTCAGAATGAACACTGTGACTCCTATTGTCTCGGTAGGGTTGTCAAAATCCTTCGTTCGTTGTGTCATATTGTCTTATACAAAATCATAAAGATACTTTTAGAAGTTATTGGTATGTATTATTTTTTTTTATACGTGTATGTAACTTCCTCAAGGAATTTTGTAAACATAATTATCAAGGCACTTTCTAAACCCCCTTACCTGGATAACGTGTTAAGTACTGTACCGGTGGTGTGAAAATATTTCCCACGGTTGGGTCGCGTTGCTGACTCACTCACTCACTGCTCAAACCAATAAACCTTCGTTCCTCACTCCCAGGTTTTGTCAGATTATGTTGGGTAAAGTGACGTTAGGTTTGGTTAGGTTAGGGTTAGACTAAAATAAGATTACGATAGGTTAGGTTAGGTTATGGAGAAGTTAAGTTAAATCGTGGGTAGGTTAGGTTATGGTCACGGGAGTCAGGTAACATAACACCTGCCTTGATAAGTGTCCCTCACTAATCAGCACGAGTAAACCTCATTAGTCATTCCAATAACCTCAATTAATGGCAAAATAGACGGATACTAACTCTACATCTTGGACATTTTTTCTTCCATTCTTTCATTCTTTATTTTGTTTAATTCTTTCATTTTATTCAAGTTTTTCATGAGCCCTAAAATACCTATCACAAGTATACATAAAGGCAGCGTCTGTAGTGTTGTGTTGGCCTGTTTGTTGCTGTGTGTGTACAGGTATGTGTACTTGGCAACATACATACATACTCAAAATAGGGATGAGCGTCGAGTAACTTTTAAAAAGCAAATAACGTTTCAAGAATTACAGAGCAACATAACCACACAGGTTAAAATGGCGGGAAGCAAAAGAGCATCAAAAATTAAACAACTGCATACTTATCTTTCCAGTCTCCTAAATGGTATTAAGTGAACGTATCTGTACTCAAGGGGTTAAATAAATTATTGTACTCAGGGGGTTAAATTATCATACATAAGAATATAAGAATGGAGGAAACTGCAGCGGGCCTATTGGCCCATATTGGGCAGTCCCATTTACACCCAACCCCTATTGCTCATATTTCTATCCAACCTATGTTTGAAGCTATCCAGCGTATTCGAGTTAATGGTGATATTTGGTAACTTGTTCCACTCGTCCACTACTTTATTTCCAAACCAATGTTTACCTATTTCGCGCCTAAATCTAAATTTGTCAAATTTAAAACCATTGTTACGAGTTCGCTCCTGGTTGGATAGTTTGAGTACCTTTGTAATGTCCCCTTTGTTTAGCCCTGACTTCCATTTATACACCTCTATCAAGTCGCCCCTCGCTCTACGTCTCACGAAGGAGTGCAAATTAAGATGCTTTGACCTGTCTCTATACTCAAGGTTCCTAATGCCCGGGATTAGTCTTGTCATTCTCCTCTGGGTTATTTCCAAGGATTCTATATCCATTCTGTAAGATGCACTCATTCACACACACACGGGTATATGCACACGTATAGATGCACTCATTCACACACACACATTTATTCATCGATTGAACTTAACATAAGAGAGGCAGACAGACAAACAGACAGGCAGACAGATAAACAGGGATACAGATAGAGAGAAGAATAAGATGACAGAAAGGTCGAGAGAGAAAAGGAGAGGATGAGAGAGAAGAAGACGAGAGAGAGAGAGAGGTGGGTGGAGCAGAGTAAGTGAAACGTGGGTGGCGTTGACCGTAGACTTTCTCACCGCCTGCCTGAAATACTCGTGTCGGGTCGCTTCAGTCTCCTATACAGTACATTAATTCCTCTTACACATTAGCCAATTCCTTACCCTATAGACGTACCTAATCACTACATTGTTCCCTATAAGCTGAAGATTATTGTGGTCTAATATTAAATGCAGAGATAATGTAAATTTTATATAGAGTTTGATGGTGAAATTACTTGAAGAATATGACGAATCTAACAGGTGAAATAAACAAGAATAAATTAATATACATTTTTGTGGGCGATAAAGACCAAATTACGAATATTTTAGTTGAAGGAAACGAAACTGCTTGAAGAATTTAGCTGAGGCAAATGATAAACCTTGATCAAGAAATCAGCTGAGGCAAACGAAAAGGCTTGACAAAGAATTCACCTGAGGGTTCCATTCATAAGACAAATTTTCAGAAGATTTGTAGTTCCAAGATTTTCTTTGGCTTAGGACGAGTGAGAACATTTCTGATGCATGAAACTTAGAATTTTACCATTGTACTGTATCTGTCTCAGAAGCCTCAGAATGGAGGAAACTGCAGCGGGCCTATTGGCCCATATTGGGCAGTCCCATTTACACCCATCCCCTATTGCTCATATATCTATCCAACCTATGTTTGAAGCTATCCAGCGTATTCGCGTTAATGATGATATTTGGTAACTTGTTCCACTCGTCCACTACTCTATTTCCAAACCAATGTTTACCTATTTCTCGCCTAAATCTAAATTTGTCTAATTTAAAACCATTGTTACGAGTTCGCTCCTGGTTGGATAGCTTGAGTACCTTTGTAATATCCCCTTTGTTTAGCCCTGACTTCCATTTACACACCTCTATCATATCGCCCCTCGCTCTACGTCTCACGAAGGAGTGCAAATTAAGATGCTTTAACCTGTCTCTATACTCAAGGTTCCTAATGCCCGGGATTAGTCTTGTCATTCTCCTCTAGATTATTTTCAAGGATTCTATATCCATTCTGTAAGATGCACTCATTCACACACACACACACACACACACACACACACACACGGGCATATGCACACGTATAGATGCACTCATTCACACACACATACACACACACACACGGGCACACACACACACACACACACACACACACACACACACACACACACACACACATATTTATTCATCGATTGTACCTAACATAAGAGCGGCAGACAAACAGACAGATAAACAGGGATACAGATAGAGAGAAGAATAAGGTCGAGAGAGAGAAGGAGAGGATGAGAGAGAAGACGAGAGAGAGAGAGAGGGAGAGAGAGAGAGAGAGAGAGAGAGAGAGAGAGAGAGAGAGGTAGAGCAGAGTAAGTGAAACGTGGGTGGCATTGACCGTAGACTTTCTCACCTCCTGCCTGAAATACTCGTGTCGGGTCGCGTCAGTCTCCTATACATTAATTCCTCTTACACATTAGCCAATTCCTTACCCTATAGACGTACCTCATCACTGCATTGTTCCCTATAAGCTGAAGATAACTGTGGTCTAATATTAAATGCAGAGATAATGTAAATTTTATATAGAGTTTGATGGTGAAATTACTTGAAGAATATGACGAATCTAACAGGTGAAATAAACAAGAATTAATTAATATACATTTTTGTGAGCGATAAAGACCAAATTACGAATATTTTAGTTGAAAAAAACGAAAATACTTGAAGAATTTAGCTGAGGCAAATGATAAACCTTGATCAAGAAATCAGCTGAGGCAAACGAAAAGGCTTGACAAAGAATTCACCTGAGGGTTCCATTCATAAGACAAATTTTCAGAAGATTTGTAGTTCCAAGATTTTCTTTGGCTTAGGACGAGTGAGAACATTTCTGATGCATGAAACTTAGAATTTTACCATTGTACTGTATCTGTCTCAGAAGCCTCAGAATGGAGGAAACTGCAGCGGGCCTATTGGCCCATATTGGGCAGTCCCATTTACACCCATCCCCTATTGCTCATATATCTATCCAACCTATGTTTGAAGCTATCCAGCGTATTCGAGTTAATGATGATATTTGGTAACTTGTTCCACTCGTCCACTACTCTATTTCCAAACCAATGTTTACCTATTTTGCGCCAAAATCTAAATTTGTCTAATTTAAAACCATTGTTACGAGTTCGCTCCTGGTTGGATAGTTTGAGTACCTTTGTAATGTCCCCTTTGTTTAGCCCTGACTTCCATTTATACACCTCTATCATATCGCCCCTCACTCTACGTCTCTCGATGGAGTGCAAATTAAGATGCTTTAACCTGTCTCTGTACTCAAGGTTCCTAATGCCCGGGATTAGTCTTGTATTTCTCCTCTGAATTATTTCCAAGGATTCTATATCCATTCTGTAATACGGTGACCAGAATTGAACTACGTAATCCAAGTGAGGTCTCACAAGCGCAAGATATAGTTTTAGGATGACCTCGCTAGTCTTGTAACTAACACTCCTTTGTGTGAACCCAAGTACTTTATTAGCCTTGTTTCGAGCAAATACACGTTGTTTACTTAGCTTAAGATTCCTACTCATCATTACTCCTAAACCTTTCTCACATTTGGATTTCTCAATAACATCGTTGTTCATCTGGTATCTGGTTTCCCTGTTTACATCTCCTATACTGAGTTCTTTACATTTGTCCACATTGAATTTCATCTGCAATTTTTCAGACCATTCGAAATATTTCTTTAGATCTCCCTGTAGTTTTGCGGAGTCCTCCTCAGATTTAATTACACGCCCTATTTTAGTGTCATCAGCAAATTTACTTATGTTGCTGTCTACCCCGATATCTATGTCGTTTATGTATATAATAAATAATAATTGTCCAAGTATTGAGCCTTGGGGAACTCCAATAATGACGTTGCTCCAATCGGATTTAGTGCCGTTAATGCTCACTCGCTGTTTCCTGTCCTATAACCACGCCCTCATCCATTTTAGAATATCTCCTTTAATGCCATGAGCCTCCACTTTTCTTATTAGTCTTTCGTGGGGGACTCTGTCGAAGGCTTTGCTAATGTCGAGATATACCACATCATAATTGTGCACCTCGTCCACTGATTCGAAAACAGATGAAAAGAATGTTAATAGATTAGTTAGACATGAATGTCTGCTTGTAAAACCATGTTGGGAATCATTGATCATCTTGTGCTTCTCCAGGTGAATTCGAATAGAGTTTGAAATGATTGCTTCCAGTAATTTGCCTACAATTGATGTTAGACTGATTGGACGGTAGTTAGAGGATAGTGATCTATCTCCCTTCTTGAAAATCGGTATTACATTCGCTATCCTCCAGGATTCTGGTACTACACCCGTTTTTAAGGACATGTTAAACAACTTTGCTAAGGGCATACTAAGCTCTTCCTTACATTCCTTTAATACTTTGGCAAATATCTCATCGGGACCAGGTGACTTATTAGGCTTTAGTTTGTCTATTTGCTTACTAACATCGTTACTAGTCACTACTACCTCGCTTAATTTATTTTCTTCACTCAAGAGGTAGCCATCGTACTCAAGGGCTTAAGACATCTTATTCACTGGGCTAGTTGATTAGTACTCAATGGATTAAAAGTCATCGTAGTGAAGAAGTTAAATCATCGTACTCAAAGGATTAAGATATTTCTCTGGGTTAATTCATTGTACTCAGAGGGTTAAGTCATACTTAACCAAGGGGTTAAGAGTGCACAATACAGCTAAGTGCAACAGGGTGGATCAGTGTGTGAGGTAGTGTAGGGTGGCAGGTCTTACCAATGTGGAGGAAATCGACGTTCTGTACCTGCCTGGCGTGTTGACTGTCCACTTATGAGAGAGGGGAGAGCTAGCTGGACGCACCTCTCACCCGCCTGCGTGCTAGTCTTCAACACGAGACTCCATCATTACCCACCACCACCACAAGTCACCACCACTACTTACTACTACCACCACCACTACTACTACTACTACTACTAATACTAATACTACTACTACTACTACTACTACTACTACTACTACCTCCACCACTATTACCACCACCACCAATCACCACCACCATCAATCACCACCACCAACAACCACCACCAATTAGGGAAACATCAAATAACAAAGAAACATCAATGGAATTGAGAAAACAGTAATGAACTTTAAAGTATACGGTAAAGAGGGGTTGGTAATGGGATGATTAGAGGACAGGGAGTTTTGGGGACTTTTGAGGACTTTGGGGAGACTTTTTAAGTACTTTTGGTCACTTTTGGGGGAGTTTTAGGATCTTTTTTTTGTACTTTTGGGGACTCTTGAGGTCTTTGGGGACTATATGGGACTTTTGGGTACCCTTGGGAAGTTTAGGGGAATATTGGGGACTCTTAAGGATTTTTGAAGACTCTTGGGGAGTTTCGGGGAACTTTTGGAGGACTTTTTGTGACTCATGAGGTATTTTGGGACTCTTGAAGACTTTTGGGTCCTTTTAGAACTTTTGGGGATTATTGGGTACTTTGGGGGACTTTTGGGAGACTTTGGGGGACTCTTGAGGACTTTGGGGGACTCTTGAGGACATTGGGGGGACTTTTGGGGACTCTAGGACGACTATTGGGGAGTCCTTGGTGTGGTGGTGGACGTTAAAGATCACAGTGGGAACAATAGTTAATATCAACGCCTTAGTACACCTGGCATTATACCAGCATATATGAACTCTGCGTGTTGCTCTTATTGACAATTCTCAATTCCTTTATACTGATGTTAAGTGGCGTACTACTTAACGCTCGTGTAAATTGCTTCTTTACTACCACTAGTACTGTTATTTAAGGTTCGTGTAAAGTGTTTCTACGACTACTACTTTTTTAAAGTTAGTGTAAAATACTACTACTACTACTATTTTTCTTTTTTAATAGTGGCCTCCAGCCTCCCCCAATAGCCACACCTTCGCCGCCATTTTATTACCTTAATATTAAATATCCTAATACATGAGTAGCTATCCTAGCTGTGTTGAATTAGTTGAGCCGCAGATCTATGCACCATTCAGTGACTGTAGCCTCATAGTCAATATCTGCAGCTGATGTCGGCTTTGGAGCCGAAGCTCTCGTTCCCCTGAGGCAGAGCAAAGCCGACTGAAGGAGAGAAAAGGACAGTCGACATCTTATCCAGGCTGTAACATAACTTATGGGCTGCTGCTTCTGTTCAGAGATAACCTCAACGAGTCTGGCATAGAAACATCTTGCACTTGGTCCCATCCCACCAGAGGTTGTGAACACTAAAGGAGTGAAGCTGCCTTGATCAACGTTCTGAATTCTCTCCCCATATGCCCTTCTCTTGTCGTTCTCGTTACTCCTGTGTGCAGCATCGAGAGCTAAGTTACGATGACATGCGGCCATGGGATCAAAAATCCTGATGTCGAAGAAAGCTCGCTGTCCCCGCGTCCAGAATCCTCTAGTACTGACGTCCACACGGGCTTCGTTAGATGTGTTTGAAGTCCTGTGTTGGAAGATCTCACCATCCAATGGAAGGAGGGTCGGTTCTACCATGACGTCCCGGCAGATTTCCTTCAACATATTTGCTGTGAGATCCCTTACCTCGTCATGCCTCATGCATATGAAGCTCCCCTTCTTGCACACCATGGCGTGATCGCCATCATAGGAAGAGCCACACACGCATTGGGAGGGCAAACCTCCTACTGGCCGACTGTACCTTAGAGCAATGGCATCTGTAAATTCTTGTTTATTAAGACTGAAACCATTTGCCCTTATCGGTAACGTAGTTAACCAGTTCGAGGCGCCCACCTCCTGCGCTATAGCTACTTTTTTTTCAAATTTTCTGGAACCTGCAGCAATAGTTGCTGCAACTTATCATTTTGGCACTACTACTACTACTTCTACTACTACTTGGAGGAGCGACCGTCTTCAGTATGGCAGCAGTCAGTAGGAGTCACGGTGGGCCTGAGAGAGAGAGAGAGAGAGAGAGAGAGAGAGAGAGAGAGAGAGAGTAAAATCGTCTTGCGTATATCACAAATAATAACGACACAATAATTCAATTCGACCAATAATAACAAAGGTCCATTACAAACTAATTTCCATAATGATCTTTTGTTTAGCCTGGAGGACTAATAATAATCAACAATAAATACTCTTAAACAAGTAAATAAATTGTAACAAAGACTTCATTGGTACACCCAGGGGTCAAAAGTTCACTCCCTCCCAAACTGAAGCAGTGTCGACCCCTAAATGAAATCAAACAACACACCGGCACCATTACTTGTAAATAAACTTAGAACATAAGAACATAAGGAGTCTGCTTAACTATAGTGCGTTTTTTTTCTCAGCTGGGAAGACCCCCCCCCCCCCCCTTCAGCCCCCTCCTCAAGAGTTTCAGCTCATTAGCTGTTGCAAATCTGTTTGATTTCGTCCTGAAGTAATGTTGTATTTCTAAATGAGTTTATTCATAAGCGTTGCCAGACTTTAATAACTTACACACCAAAACTATGTCAATGTTGCATAGTGACTCTATATAGCTTCAATACCTGAAGCAATAACACTGTAACGTAAGTCAACTGTCATGGCGTCAGATGTATTACAGGACTAAATGATGATAATAATAATAATAATAATTGTATGTCCTTTAACTTTACTGCTCAGCTGACGTCAAGGTTAAAACTCGAAGACATCAGAGCAATGCAGTCAAAAATAATACCTTGTTAAATTGGTAGTAGTAGTAGTAGTAGTAGTAGTAGTAGTAGTAGTAGTAGTAGTATTGCATTCTGTCCATAAATCATATAAATATGTTTGCGCTGGTTCAGCCGCCACTCAGGGGAGTGAACAAGTAAACAATAACTTCTGAAGTCCTGTGCTGAGGTTCCACTCGTGTCAGTCATTAAGAATCAACTTTTAACTCATTAACAGAGCTAGTTGACTAGTTCACAGAGTATTAACTGTCTGACCTGGATTTATTTATTTTTTGTGAATGGCCATCCCGACTATGTTCATTGATTTTGCCAAGGCTCTCGACAGCGTTCCCCATGAAGGCTTAGAATTAAATTGTAAGGGTATGCGCTTCGGGGAAGTGCCTTAGCGCGGATCGAAGACTTTCTGCATGATTGCAAGCAGTGTGTGGTGATTTAGGGCATGAAATCGCCATGTGTACCTGTGACAAGTGGGGTACCACAGGGTAGTATATTGGGCCCGCTGTTGTTTGTTTGTTTTATAAATGATCTACCAGAAGCTGTACATTCCTCCATACAAATGTTTGCGGACGATGCCAAGATATTTATGGAAATTAAGAACCAAACAGACTGTGAAGAGCTGCAGGAAGATCTCGGTGAGCTTTAAAAATGGTCGAAGAAATGGATGCTAAGATTCAATGTCACGAAGTGTAAGAGGCTGCACCTGGGTCATACCAACGGTAAGGGGGCGTATCACATGTCCCAACGGGACGAAGAAACTGCATTAATAGAGACCGAATGTTAAAAGAACCTGGGTGTGTGTGTTGTCATTGAACTGAAGGTGAACATCCTTAATAACCCATATCGTTTTATCACAGCTGAATGATCGTCATACTCGATTACGAGTGACAGCAAAGTAGTAGTAGTAGGCTGCAAGGACTCGGGCGCAATGCCTGGCAACGCCGTCCTATGCCCGCGGCCCACCTTTAGTCAATAGACCCTGGGGGTGGCGCAGATTAAATGATGAGAAAATTCCGAATCGACTCCCACCCCACTTGGCACCTACTTTTACTTTTTATCATCTTTAAAAAATTATTTATTGTTCAAATATTAATATTTTTGTAACACTTACCATACCATCAAAACCATTATATAGTATATTGACAAGAAGATATAAATTATCATTGTATTAATTACATATTATTCTGATTGTCTGTCCCTTTGCTTCACCCTAACACAGCCCATGTTGTATTGCTTCCCTCACATATCAGATTACTGTATATATATATATATATATATATATATATATATATATATATATATATATATATATATATATATATATATGCAAGTAAATCACTGTAGGTGCGCGTGATCTAGGTATATGCTGATAACCACCAGGAAAGAAGAAAACACGAAGTTCCCAAGCGCTTTCGTGTAATTCACATCTTCAGGGGTGAGTACAGACTTCTTTCCTGGTGGTTATCAGCATATATATATATATATATATATATATATATATATATATATATATATATATATATATATATATATATATATGTAAGTGATAATCGTGGTCACATTCACATATTTATTTACTAACACCATGTTACATGTGCTAATCGACATGATACTAAATGTTATACATTAATTCCTCGAGATTAAGTAGTAGGCAGCTGTCAAACAGGGAGGTACTACCGCCTGGGAAGATATTGGAAGCATATTGTGTTGTCTAATGGTAGACCCTGCTGCTCTATGGCATCACAAAAATTGTGACCAAGTCCCAGGTTGCTGATCTGACTTTCTGCCACTTTTACACACAATTGCAAGGTCTCAATTGTTTCTCTTACTTTGACAACACAACTTATACATCGTTTCTCACTCTTGGTTTTTATTTTTTCAAATTTCTGTATTTATTTTTGGTTCAATATTTTTTTAGCCCCCAGGCCCCGGTGTGGGTCGGTGACCTGTGCCTGGGTGAGCTAATCCCCGGAAAAAATAAGTACTGTATATATCATGCCCACAGTGCCAACATTACGAAACAGAGACGCGACCGACTCCCAAGCGGCTAACAGGCCAATCAGTGGCAAAAAGAATACAATAAAATAAAGTACAGTACACTAAAGTAAAATAATTGCTACGGTATATCACACAATCATAATAAAAAGTAAAGAAGTCTTCCCATGCACAATTTACATTTTCTTTTATTCCATCAGAGAAAACGGACGTAAATAAACAGTTTCATGAGTGAGTTTAAATGCGGTACTTAAAAGACTTTGAATGAGTTTAAAGGCGTTACCGTAGTATTAAAAAGACCAACCAAGTATAACTTTAATTAAACGAATAATAATAATAGCAATAATATACAGTAGGCCATTTGCGAGGGAAACATCATAGAAAAAAGTTTTTTTAAATTGTCTGAACTATTTATTGCAAAGATAAAATTCTTGAGATTCTTAGGTGGCAATAATAATAATAATAATAATAATAATAACTGTGTTTCGAATAATTATCATGTAGTTAATTCAGGACAGAGTTAGATTAAATAAATTAACCTTAGTTGTAGAAGTTTTATATAAAAAAATGTTCACAAAATGGAACTTTAGTTAATTTTTGCAAAATTAATTTTACGTTACAGATAATGAACAAAAAATTTGAAGAATAAATGGATATCAGGATTATTAGGGACCCTAGTACTAAAGAGCCGATCATTTAGTGAAGAGGGTAAAGAAAAAGATTAGAAGTTAGGGATGGTCACAAAAAAATTTAGTTAGATTTGGATAGGTTAGGTTAGATTGAATTAGTTTGAGTTAGATTAGATATGTTTGGTTAGGTTAGATTAGATTAGGATAAGTTAAGATTTAGTTGGAATAGATTGTTAGGTCAGATTAGATTAGTTTAGGTTAGATTAGATTAGGATACATAAAGATTTGGTTAGGTACTACCGCCTTGGAAGATATTGGAAGCATAATGTATTGTCTAACAGCATAAATATAGTGTTAGGACAGGCCAGGAATCCAATCCATATATATATGTGTATATATACAGTACGTATATCATATTCGCCAGTTATCAACTGACTAGTCGTTCGGGCTAGGACAGGAGCGAGGAAACCAGGGCCAAGTAGCTCCCCCAACATCAAGGATCTCCCTCCAGGGACCCAGGTTCACCCCTCCCTCAGGCTCACAGCGTGTGTACACTCGTGTCCATAGATATGTTTGTTTGCGTTGGTTGCCAAGACAACGTAAGGCAATAAGAGATATAAAAATATTAAAAACCTTATATAAAATCTCTTTAGATATTACACCTGACTAAAGTTTTGGTTCTATTGTTCTTAAAATATATATTCGATGCTTTTTTGTTTACTGATTCACGTCAGTGGTGTTATCAACATTGCCTCTGGCGTCTATGAATACCAAAACAAACCTTGGAGGCCACGCTAGCTGGAGTGTGTGTCGTTAACGTTGTATTAGGGTAAATTGTCGGTGAATATGTGGCGTATTTAGGGATTTGTAGTCTTTGAAGAATATGAGTGCGTCTGTGGACCCTGGGTTATTGAAGAAAACTCAAGAACAACTTGGAAAATATGTTAAAAAACCACCACTGACAGACAAACTATTAAACAAGCCTCCGTTTAGGTTTATACATGACATTATCAACGTGGTGAGTAATGAATGACATTATATATTACAATTAACATCAGTTTACATCATTTTATGTTTATTATTATAATCAAAGTACACGGGAACGGTTTCATTTACTTGTAGATGTTTTTATATGGGAATTTCACCCAAAGTTTGTTCTTGAATATACAGTAATTAATATCCATTTGTGAGGTAAAGAAAAACTACTTTGACATTATTTAAAAGCAGCTGATAGGTTGTTGCTTCAGCCCCGTCGGCAATCTAAAAAAAGAGTAAAGTATGAGGAAACCGCTACCACCAGAGGGAGTTGTTCAATTTTGTTCATTTCTTCTCACAGGTGTTCTTATCATTATAGTATTTATATTAAAAGAGTCATCGTTTACTAGAACCGAATAAAACCTGACCTAACCATCCAAAGAAACCTACCTAACCTCTTCCCCCCAGACCCTCTGCCATATTAAACAGAAAGTGCTTATTTTGATATCTGGTACCAATGAAAGTAGCATTGTTAAAGCATCATGATGTAAGGTTACGTTGTTGTTTTTTTGTGGACGTGAAAGTACGCCCGGACCAAACAGGTCGGTTGTAAACTAACAGCAGACAATAACACCTGCAAACTATGGCAGATTTTGTTTGGAGGAGTATTTATGGCAAATAATTAAGTTCTTCCCATACACATGTACACACATCATTTTAGTGTTTTTATTATCAGTTTTTCACCGTGTTTTACCCTGAAATTTCCCACAGCCTTCACGCCCTGCCCACTATAGGATGATTTATGATCGTAGATAGAGAAAAACTAAAAAAAAAATCTTATAATTGAACAAAAATTTGTCGCCTCTTTTAAAATATTTACTATAATGATGATAACATCCTTGGATAAACTAAACAACTCCTTCTGGTTGGTAGCAGTTTCCTCATAGCTGACCAAAATATTGTGCATTTCCTGCTATAAAATGCCAGGTATTAGTTTTTATTAATTACTCCTGTAATTATCAGTATATCTTATTGGTAAACTGTGTTACTGTCACTGGTCGGTACATCATAGGCAGATGTGTCCACCAGAATTAAGGCAACTAACTAAAGAAGATAGAAGAGTCTCATTTAACCTCATTATTTATGCTTGGAACTAAACGAGAAAAATAATTAATACAAAGAAAATTCCAGACTGTGAAAAATGGTGTGGGCCAATAAAAGCAAAGTTGTATGATACCTTACTGCATGTGTGTTTACATCCACCTGTACAGGTGCTGGACAACTCATACTCAAGCAAATCGTATCCATCATAACATGTCAAGTCGTACCCAAATACAAGATAACTCGTACACAATTTACGAGACAGTTCGTACCCATACATATATATACTGTACTACTGTATATATATATAAGTCGACTCTATTATTTTCAGGTTATAAGTTTGAATTAGAACCATTCTTGGCGTTATAAGTCGACTGCAGAACTTCCAAGGTACAAAGCAGCATCCCTTTGATCATCCGATGTCACGTGCTTCGATAGTCATGTCTCACAGTCAGTTTATTCGGCGACTTTGTGATCCGTGACTATCGAAGCACGTGACGTCGACTGATCAGAGGGATGACGCCTGGGTCACTGACCGTGTTAATTTCTCATTTTTACTCTTAATTTTTTTGCCCCCAATGCCCCGTTGTGGGTTGATGACCTGTGCCTGGGTGGGCTATTCCCCGTAAAAAAAAAAAATCTTCTTAAGTAATTATTTTCTTAACATAACTTTGACTTAAGTAACTTTTCCAGTACTTTGCCCACCACTGCTTAGTGACGTCAACCTATTTTGCTGATCGACCTTCTTCATCCTTGAGAACTCATTCAGTCATTTCTGAATGTGTGTGGTGTACTCACTTTACATTGAGAACTACTGAACCATAAGATATCATGATTATTTTATTTATTTCAGGTTATATCAGAGACTGGATTTCTCGCTGGCCTCTACACTGATGAAGAACTTAGCTCTCAGAATATAAAGGACAAAGAAGCCAAAGTAGTTTTCTTACAAAAATGTATAGATGCAACTGGTATGTGTTAATTTTTTATACTTATTGATAACCTGGTGAGAATGAAGGAAGAAATATATTTAATGGTAGTGCAGCTTTTTGTGGTTAATGATGCAGGATTTATCTCTGACATCCTTCATATATCCCAAAGTACTTATACACCCACATCTTGTTTGTGCTGTATATACTGTACTGCACTAGTGACCTTCCTCGGTTTTCCTTTTTGGCTACTTTGTTTGTGTGTGTGGGGGGGGAGTGCGGTAGGTGTTTATAGCGGGAAGTGTAAAACCATAGATATCACTGTATGAGGCAATTAGTTGATCTGGGAGGTGAATCGTATAGGGCAGGGGTGTCAAACTCATTTGCCGAGGCGGGCCTGATTTAATATGAGTACACAGTATGCGGGGACCAAGTAACATAATTATAAGCACTTCGCAATCACCTCTTAGGTGAGTAGTACGACAAAATAAGAAAGGTGGATTTAGTCTGCGCTCGTGCGAAACCCTTAAAAACAAACAAATCAAGTGTTTACTTACCTTGATCAATCTTACTGTTTGCTACTGCTGCTTCCTGATAATTGGCACCTCTTGGTATGGACCAGTGCATCAAAGTTTGGCACTAACGATTGAGCTGTAGCAACCTTCAGTATTGAATTAAGGTGCGCATCAGTAAGTTGAGACCGAAGCCGAGACTTGTTCAAGTTCATCACAGAGAAGAGTTGTTCACAGACATATGTACTTCCGAACATTGACATAATCTTTAAGGCAAACCATTTAATGCTGGGATAATTTGGTCCAAAATATTGATAAAATGTGCCAACATCAACACTCGAAAACTTGTTCCTCAACACAGAATCACACTGGAGCTCAATTATTTTATTCAGCTGAAGGATACACTTACTATTTAGTTTTAGCTCCTCAAGGTAAGGCTTGCTGCGGGCCGCATGCAAGAGTGTGTCGGGCCGCATGTTTGACACCCCTGGTATAGGGCCTACTGTTTGTTTTATACAGTATATGATTGACAGTAAAACAGGGTTTACCACAGCAGGTAGTCAGCAGCTCAGTTCATTGCTTATTTACTGTATATAATACTGCCACTTCCACAGACTTGGACGTCCCTCCCTGCACCTAAAATAAATAAATAAAAAGTACAAAATAAAAATGGAACTTTAATGTACATTAAACACAAATCTCTAAGAGTCTAAATAGTCCCAGACTCCCGGCCACTGAGATTACTTGTAACTTAACTGGGTCCAGTCGGTCTATTCTTCATTTCCTTAATAAGAACCTTTTTATTTAGATATTAGATAAAAATGAATTGATGAATTGCAATATGATTGTAGGATTTATGGTGTACTATTTTAATACTGTACTATACCTTTATATTGCAGTACTTATTTTATTAAATCTTTCAGCTTTAGCAACTGGGGAAAACTTGGGAGTACGGCCGAGTAAGGTTGTAGCCGGCCATGAAGCTGACAAGACAAATGAGTGGCTTCAGGCCTTGGGCCAGGCAATCACACAAAAGGTAAGAGGTTGCTCAGGTGTTTAAATTTCTTTTGAAGGAATCAAATTATTAATTATTAAATTGTGCAGTTTAGAAATTTTTTAATGATTTTTTTTTTATTGAACACCCAGATCTTTTATGCATATTGCTACACTTAGAGTTGAGTATTAAAATTATTAGAATACTGTGTATATATATATATATATATATATATATATATATATATATATATATATATATATATATATATATATATATATATATATATATATATATATATATATATATGTACAGTATATCAAGAATTATTTATAGTAGACAGTATTATTATGAGATCGACGAGACTTATCTTGTAAAAATTCTTCCTTAGAGGATATATATGTGATGAGAACTACCTGATGCAGTTTCTACATGAGGTACAGCCAATCCAAAAAGTATAGAGACCCCAGGGTCCAGTGAAATAGAAAGCAAGCGATAACCTCAGATGCCTGGGGTTTCGATACTTTTTGGATTGGCTGAACATGGCAGTGAGTTCGCAGCACCAAAGAAAATGATAATAATGTGATGTACTATACTGTATTAAGTGTTCATGGCATGTTACTAACAGAACTTATGTTTGAGAAGAAATTAAGCCAGCAAGTGGGTTTTAACTTTGCAGTTTTATAGCTGTGCAATAACTTTGGTAACTTCCCTGCAAGCACAGAAAGGTAATACCCAGCTGAAAGTTAGAATAATGCTGGATTTTGGTGACTTCCTGTGTGATTCTTAAATGTATCAGTAGAAAGTAAAGTTTCTGTTATAAAAGCAGTTATTTCTAATAACCTTTAATTAAAATTCTATGAATATTTATATTTACCTCTACCGAATTTACCTCTGATAATGTTTTCTGAGTGTCTATAACAGCCCATGGGTCACCAGATTAAGGTCAGGCTAATCATATAAGTTATTATCAACAACTCAACAAGAATCATGCATAGTTAATACAATTTATGAGCATCTTAATATACCTGTATGTTGTACGGTATAAAGATGTTGCCCTTGATTTCAGATTGATTCCTCCGAGGCTGTTCAACAAGTGCTTAGCGGAGTCAAGCCGGGGAAGAGCAAAAAACCCGATAAGGAAAAAGTGGATAAAAAATCGGATAAAGGAAAGAAACCGGTATGTACAGTATGAGAGACATTATCATGATTTTCTTGGGTGTAAAGTGGTAAATCTGTGTAATACAGTACAGTTAACTTCTGAATTAGCCCCAGTGAGTAAGAAGATATCTTAACACCTTGAGTACAATAATTTAACACCTTGAGTACAATAATTTAACACCTTGAGTACAATAATTTAACACCTTGAGTACAATTATTTAGCACCTTGAGCACAATTATTTAGCACCTTGAGTACAATCATTTAACACCTTGAGTACACTGATTTCATCCCTTGCAGACAGTTTTGTAGGACATTGAATTATGATGACATTGTACTCAGAGATAAGTCATCTCGGGCCAATGGGGTTAAGAGTCATAGAAGCGTAGAACTTCACTTCTTGATAGATAACTACAGAAATCCAATTGGTGGGGATCTAAATGGTTATAAAGAATGATCAGCTTTGTTAGTCATCCGTTCCCCCCCTCCCCCAAAATAAGTTTCTTGACCTGAGGCATCTTGTTCCTGTTGATGAATAACATGTTTTAGATTCCTATCCCTTTTGATGAGTTTTTCTTTTCTCTCGTTTGCTTCATTATAGATGCTCATATTTTCTTTATTTAAGTTTTGTATTGGTCTGTTTTTTCTCGACGAACAGAAGGTTGCATTTTGGCTTTCTTTGGATACATTTCATAGTCTGCCTCTTATTTTTTTCCTTCGTTACTTTGTGGATCAGTTCAACACTTATCATACCATTTGCTGACATACCCAGATGTCTGAGGCATTCCACTAACATACTCTTAGATTACATTCTCTGCTTACTTTCATCACTTTGCTTTTTTCTTACATTTGCATTTGTATTTCTCTTACATACACACAAGGTACTTGAATAACAATGTCATCTAAAAATACAACTTACTCACCTTCTATTTACGTATCATATGATTATACAGTATACACCAAACTTGCACCTCCGCTCTTTCCATCACTCTTATACTGCCCCGGCAAAGAACTCTATTTTTCATTTTTTTTTTCATATATACAGTATATTTTTTTTAAGAACTTGTATGATTTTTAAAATACAGTACATCTTCAATTTAGTGTTCTGATGGTTCATATATAATTTGTTTGGTTAATATTTCTTTATAGACACTTGAAAGTTTACATTTTTACTTGCAAGTTAGTTTTAAGTATAAGTTGCTTTTCTGACATATTTATTTTTAATGTTACAGAATGTTTTCTTCTGTGCCATAAATATCTTTTTAATTTTTTCTTTTCTAGGCAGCTGCAAATAATAGAGGTGTCAGTGATAGTGACCCAAATTCAACCAAAGACCCAAATCCCACCAAAAATATTAAACCTTCCCAAGACCCCAAACTTAACAAAGACCCTAAATCAACTAAAAACCCAAGAGCTTCCAATAACCCTAAAACAGTCCAAGGCCCCAAAGGCAGGGAGTCCAGACCAACCCGAGACCCCAAAGAGACCAGAGAACTCAGAGCGGGCAAAGAGTCTAAACCCTCTCAAGACAAAGGCTCTCCAGTGAAGGTATTCTGGAAAGGTCGTATGTGTTGGGCTTACTGTGTCACTTTGTCCTTTTTTAAAACAAAGCTCAATCAACAGGTGAAGTTATTTCTGCTGTCATTTCAAAACTTTCTACTTGTTCTAGGAGAAGCATTTCCTAATCCTGTCACTGGTAAATCTTACACAGCATAAATCATTGAGAACTCTCTCTTCAAAGTTGAGCAAGATTTTTATTTGTATGCCTTGTCTATTGTGATATTGCATTAGTACGCTCAAAAAACTTTTCAGTATGTATAAATACATTCTGTGTGTGTGTGTGTGTGTGTGTGTTTCTGTATGTTCTTTATGCATTTTCACATTTTTGAAGATGGAGAGTTGAAATTGGTTAGGGGGATGCAGGTAGCCTAGGGGATGATCATACACAATCACCTTTCCCTTCATGAGAGGTGGGTGGGGTCAACCATGAACCCTTACAAGCAGGTTGGTCCACATTTTGGAAGATGGAAAGCTGAAATTTGGTTGGCAGGTGCAGGTGGACTAGGGGATGGTCATACACTGTGTTCTGTCTTCCATGAGGAGGGGGGGGGGGGGTGGACTTGGGGAAGGTCTTACAATATCTCTTGTTCTTTTAGGAGGGATGAGTTGGATGCAGTTTCACAATTTTGAAGATAGAAAGTTAAAAAAAATGGAGGTGTGGGTGGCTAAGGGAATGGTCTTACACTGTCTCCTATCCCTTTGCAAGGGGCAGTTTGGCCTCACAAGGACCAACCACAACTTCCCACCAATGGGCTAGTCCACAGTTTTGAAGGTAGAGAGTAGAAATTTGGTCGAGAAGGGAGGGTGGACTAAGTAATGGTCACGCACCCTCTCCTGTCCCTCCACCTAGGCAAAGCTTGGTAACTCAGCTAGTACAGTAAAGTATATGATTTAGTCCTTTATCCCTTTATTGTACAGTACTGTACAGTGTTTCTTTGTGTTTTTTACTTTCCCCAAACAAATTAAACTATTTTTTTAATGAAAGAGTTACATTTTTAATGGTGTAAACAGCATACAACCATTTATCTTTTGGTGATCAAACTTGTCTCTCCATCTGTATGAAAATATGTGTATCCTTGTGTAAAAGCCTTACACTATTCACAGTTAAGTGAGTTTGAATACCAGCACCAAGCCTAAAAGAAACTAGAATAAATCTATATATCTCTTACCTTTACTTCACTCACACTTTTATATGGGATGAATCAAAGGACACGGAAACCTTAAGAAAGGTGCTGGAAATACTGTACTGTAAGAGAGTGATACAAGGCAAGTGTCAAATATCAACAAGAATGGTTGAAATATACATATATACCACACTCTCACTTCTTTACAGTATATAAATTAAAAAAAATTATACTGTTGTGCCGTATGATCATAAATGGGGTATTGGATCATAAAATATGCGATGCAGAGGTGTTGAATGGGGGGGGGGGGGGCAATGTCCAGATTAGATAGAATCACCTTTTCTTTTAGAATTAATAGATCCAGTTGTGTTTGGAAGAGTTCGTGATTGTAATCCCGATACTATATTCTGAGCATGAGAGGGCGGCTTTGTCATGGCGATTACCGTAACGAGTGTTGTAAATATCAGAGCCACATGCTCCTCTCTCTCTCACATGGAATTTTAGGATTCAATCTCTCATTTTCTATCCCTTTTCTTTTGGCGTACTGTACTGGATAATTCTCTTCAAACTCATAGTTTTTTCCACTGGTGAGGTATGAAATTAAACTTACATTACATATAGGTTTAGATATGACAAACTCTTATGCTTTTTACATTACTCATGTTTGTACCCCTGTTATATGCTTTGCCTTTATAGTTTTGTTGTATAATTATCCAGATGTGAGAAGTCTTGATTGCGTGTGATCTCTCTTTGACTCTATCTCTCTGTTACCGTTGTTGCTGTGAGCTTTGTTTTAAACCCGAGCTGTAAATAATGATTCACTGCTGCTGCAATCATTCTGAAATGTTTTATGTATTCTAATCCACCAGTAAAGATACTTGTGTTTGTAAATCTGACTGAATATTTTGTAATTACAGTACAGTATATGGTAACATACTGTATTTTTACACAACCCAAGCTTATGTTTAACGTTCTTTCCATTTAGACATGTTTATAAAACTGTTTATCCAAGCATGGAAGTATGATATGCAGATTAAAACTGTTTATCCAAGCATGGAAGTATGATATGCAGATTGAATTAAAAATTAGTGAATGTTTAACTAAAAACACTTGAATGTTTTTTTATATCTAAAATCAATACTCTGAATATATAGATAGCTATGCATCAGTGGCACAAAATCACTAAATTTATTTCTTGGTGATGTGATATACAAATGAAGAAGGAAATTGTTTCTAGATAAGGAGACTGATTGACTTTGATTATCCAGGAGAGATAAATGGGTGTTATTACATAAGAATGAAGGAAACTGCAGTAGACCCATACTAGGCAGCCCATCATTGGCTTCATCTGTACTGTACAGTTCACGACACTTCCTTTCATTGAGTTTTATGTCGAGTCTGTTATGTTCTCATCTTCCTTGATCACATTATTCTTGTACAAGTGTTTGGGTCATTCAATGCTAGGAGAATAAAATAAGAATATGGCTTCATTGCATATCTTCACCACTCTTCTCTCATATTTATTTCTGGTGTTCTTTCTCATTCCTTTTTCTCCATGTGTCCATATTGCTTTTTTACTTCATTTTATTTCTATTTGCTATCTTCCAATTTTTTATTAAATAAAAAATGTCAAGATTTAATAGTTTTATCTAAAGAAATTAAAATTTTATAAAAGAATTCCCCAGATGGGCTTGCTACTCCCCAAATATTTATTGCTGTACACATATTTGCCTCTTTTTGGTCTGTTAATCTCTTTCACCTCAGATGGGCCATCATGCACCTCTCTCCAGCCTTTACTTGTCAGAAGCAATTATCCTCTTTGGCAGGACAATACACTCATCATAGGCTTCACCTCTTCCTTTCATACTACAGTACATACATGGAGTACTGGAAATCAAGATCTTTTTAATTTTCTCTTCTTTTAGTCATATTTTGTTGTCATATAAAGCATCTAATTTTTATTTTAGTGATATATACTTTTTTTATTCTGATGGCTCATGACAACCATTCATCCAAGACATATGTCCAGTCTCTCTCTTCACAGTTATTATAAACCACAGCTTCACCATGATCCACAACTGTTGTGTATACAGTATGTCATATCTAATCATCTTGTATGTCTCCTAAGTACAATACTGTGTACAATATACTCTTGTCTTTAATATACCAGGATCTCTGAAGCTAAGCATGCACACTAAACTTTTGATGAATGCTTTTGCAAGCAATCTTGAGAGAGCAAGAGTTGGTCATTGGCTGTATGAGTTTTTACCTTATACTGTACTATTATAAAATTGTGAATTTAGCAATTTTACAAAATTCATTAATTTCTGATGGTGTTTACATCTGTAAACAAAATTAAACATGATTGTTGTTGCCAAAAATGTGTATCATGTTTTATTTTAATGCATGAGAAGAGGCTCTCATAATGGGTAAAGACCTTGAATTATATTATCTGAATAGTTAAGCTAAGTTGTTCCGAACACTGAATCCTTACTAAATGGATTATTCAGTCAACTTGAGCCAATAGATTATAGACTGTCAGATGTTATAATTTAAACATACATACTCCCAAAAAATAGTTTGCTCAAATATGGTGGATCTGTTACACCAGTACAGTAGCTACACCCATGATTGTTAGCCAGCAGATTCCATCCAGTCCTGTATCAT
The DNA here is from genome assembly GCA_958450375.1 of Homarus gammarus. Taxonomy (NCBI): domain Eukaryota; kingdom Metazoa; phylum Arthropoda; class Malacostraca; order Decapoda; family Nephropidae; genus Homarus; species Homarus gammarus. The sequence continues at coordinate 3,658,435 of CAUDMG010000502.1, forward strand.
CCCATCAGGAACTAAATTCAGTCACTCATATGCTTCATCCTTTGTAAGTCTTATTCAACTCCCAATTTTTTTTTCTAATACTGTATTCTAAATTATGTAATTATCAGATCTTGTAAATCTATGTAACAACAGAACCATAAGGCCTGTGTCCTCTCAGTATCATTGTATGGGTAAACCTCACACTCACTGTATTATGTGAATGTGTACAGTTTATGCATCTTGTTTTTATTTTCTTCAGAGCATGAGGAACTATAAAAAAATGCAAAGTTTAACAAAATTTTTAGTCATCACTTAATTTTACTTTACTTATCAAACACATACAATACTTTATAACTGGGCACATTATCTGTCATGACCTACTAATATTAAGGTAGGGTATACGTTAAGCTAAACCTATGGCCAGCATACTCGACACCATCTCTCACAGTTATGATCAGGTTATAACTCCCAGGTGAGGATGGTTTATGTACCTATGAGTTCTGTTATTACTACAGCAAGTAATACCTTTTGTTGCTCCTGAAAAATAAAAATTGGGGTATTTTTTTCTCTGCTCTGATCTGGTTTTATCTTGAACGACTTCACTGTCTCACATTATTAGTCCAGTCCCCACACTGTCCTTCAGTATTTGATATCTTCATTTCTTCTGTTTAATATTTCTCTACCTTGATTCTATTTCCATATTTTGTTTTCCTTTTTTTTGTGTATGCTTGATGGAATAATTATAATTTTCTTAACTTAGATTTAAATTTCTTGGAACAATCAAATGTCTGTGGTTTCAGTCATCCTTCATAGTGATTTTCTGAGTAGGTATTTGATTATTTTTCTTTAGGTTATTGAAACGGTCAGTCGTATTCTTAGTGTCTGTTTTGAATGGTGCAGGAACTCTGTGTGGGTGGGTGGGGGTGTGTGTGTGTGTGTGTGTTGGAATATTTTTTATTTAATTTCAAATTTCATTCACCAACACTATACCATGTAAACCTACTTCTGTGGAATAGCCTTGTGTGTAATTTCTGCATTGTTTAGGATAATTTTGCTGAAATACTGTGTAGAGATAAGTACTGTACTGTACTAATACACCTTCAGCCAAAACATGAGAAGGACTTAGTTGATGTAGCATGACAAAAGTTAACCTGAAGCCTTAATTATTCCAGAGCTCAAAAGGCAAGGATGCCAAGGAGAAATCAAATAAAAAAGACAAGGGTAAGGAGAAAGAAGAAGGGAGAACCGCTAAGAGTAGTAGGGAGAGGAGAAGTAAAGATGGCGGGGATGATAAAGAAAAGAGGAAATCCAAGAACAGTTCACCTGAGAAAACTAAATCTAGCAAATCAAGGTCAGTACAGTTCAATATTATACAAAACACTATTGAATATTATGTATTTATGTGCATGGGTAATCTGCCACAGTATACATTATTTGTAAAGATCCAAACTAAACTCGTGTGTGTGACGTATAGCTATCAAGGATGTAAAAAGAATGTGTGTGTGTCTGTAGCTGTAACATTGTATTGGCAAATGTGAAATATGATGCATTTGATATCTTTTAAACCAACTAATTTCGCTAACATCTCTCCAGACCAACGAGTCGGATGGGCCAGGTGAAGGAGTCGGGGAAAGAGAACTCTCCGCCACATGAGATAATTGATGAAGGAATGATCCCCAATGGACATTCACCTATAGAGGAAGTGATGGTAATGTTCATGTGATTTTAAACTTTCCACAGACAGACATGATTAGAGGGAATTAACACTAGTGGTTCATAACACTTGCAGCTGCTTGGTCTGGGAAAGGAAACTATTTTGCGGATACACCTTGACACTAGTTAGTTAATTTAGTTTTGTTGTGCATCAGATGTACAGGTGCTCCTCTACTTACGAACGAGTTACGTTCCTGAGGCTTGTTTGTAAGTCCAACTTTACTCCTGTAGATACCAAACATATTGTAAAAAATGAAAAGATTATGGACATTTAGTACAGCTATACCCTTTAATACAGCCTTAAAACCTGGCTCACTCTTCTCCTCTTCGGTAATGTTTGTTCTATCTGGAATTTTCTTCAAAATAATTCAGTCTCATCCACATTAAACACCTGTTCTGGCAGGTAACCCCCTTCAGTGATGATGTTTGTATCTCTGAAAGTTCGTAAGTTGAACCTTCCTAAGTAGAGGAGCACATGTATGGGATATTTTAGTTAATAAATTTTTTTACAATTATCAGGGGGAAATTATTTTACTGTTAGAATACAGAGCGTCACCGACCTATGAACGCCCGCCGATATGAATGGGGTTAAGCTTGAAATTTACAGTAGTATTTTATTTACCTTATGACCTATTTTTTACTTTCATTTATTGTATTTTGTCATTTTGTTTCTTCTTTTCTCTTAAATTTAGTTATTGTAGATGTATATAGGGACTTAGGCTATGATAGAGTGGGATTTTAAACATTGTTCTGTAAGTATGATATGCTCATAGCAGGTTTTCCGACTTCTTTCCAAATCCGACTTAAGAACGTCCTCAGGAACAGAATTTGTACATAACCCGTGGACCCCCTGTATTGTACTGGTGGTCGGAGGTGATTGAATATTGATCATTCCTGACCACTGTAGGTAGAACTCTCATAGCTGGTATAGTTTCTACTGCAGTTCCTACTTTTGGTACCATACTCGAATAGTTCCTCTGGAGTCGACTATAGTGGGAAATTACAGTACAGGTATAGTATATATTAAATATAAATTATTTCATTAAGAACTAACCAAAATGGAAATTATTGAACATGGATCAAGCTGTTGATGACAGAAATTGGAGTTATGACTAATAACAAGTTGGCATTTGGCTTTGTCTAGAGGTTTGTTGGTCTGTGTTTGTTTGTCTGTAAATAATGTTAAGTCCTCCGTTTTAAATTCTGTATTATGGAGACTTGGTATAAATCACTTGCTATATAAGACATCAGATGGGATTTCATTAGTCATTGGCCCTGTCTGATGTTTCTGGAGTGACTAGAACATTGAAATATCACCTGCACATTATTCATTTATGGTCACACTGAGAAATAAAAGTCAGATTTTTTTTACTTGACTTGCCTCTTTGTCCTGAAATCTTGTGCAGTACAGCTAGGGATATGTCCACCTTTAATGCAGACATTCATTGGAGCTTTAGTTAAAAAGACTTATTATTCAGAGCTGGAAATTGCATAAAGGAGAAAGGGGTATTTTTGCTTTAGGAGCTAGATTTGTTTTTAAAAATTTCCTTTTGCCAGTGTAGCCATAATAGATTCTACTTATGGTTCAAGGCAAAAAGGAGAGTAGGGGAAAAGGCACAAAATTGTTCTAAAAAAGAAATGTATCACACAGAAAATGGGATCCACAAAGACCATAGATCATCAAAAACTTGCCTCATAACATTCTCTCACATGGAAGCCTCAACTTGCCTCTTGTTTTGTAATTTTTTTTTTTTTGGGGTGGGGGGGGGGTGGGTAAAGAGTATTTCTGTATGTAGATTTGTAGGTGTCTGTTGTCATTAGATCAGCTGGAAAAATCAGTATTATAGGCATGAGCGCCATAACCCATGACTTTCTTCCAAGGTTAATTAAAGCAAATTGAATTCTTACCTGCAATATAACATGTACAGTAATTAGATTTTAGTACACATAATTTTCTTTAATGAGGAAGATATATATATAGGGTACTGTACATGTATTGAAGTTGATCTGCATTCTAGAAATATATATAAATATACGTATACTGTATATGTGTTTTGGAAGTTGATTTACAGACCCATTTTTCTTTTTATCAGGAATCACCCCCCAAATTGGACTCGGCAAGACCTCCCAGTGCCCGACCAGGTAAGAGAGGCAGATTCCAATGTTTTGGTTGTTTTATTTTTTCCCCTCATTGTACAGTATCATAGTCCAGTACTGGTTAATTAAAATCTTTGTCAATCTGTGCTTGCAACTTTTCAGCTATGTAAACCCAGTATATTAAGTTATCAGCTCATAATGTACATTCTTAACTAACCTTTAAGTAACATCCAGATAGCTAGATTGATTACTCTGGAGACAGGTAAAGTAGCACCTTTATTTAAATTGAAAAGCCCTGTGATTTGAGTTTCAGCATTAATTTTTGAGAGTCAGCTGTGCAACAAGTTATGTTTTTTATAGACAGTATATAATAATATTTTAAGTTGTGTAATATACAAGAAACTTTATTTTTCTTTGTTCTCCCTTTATCAGATCTTAAAGGTTCCTGTGTTGAATAGTTGTGTATAATGTATATACTTGTACAGTACTAATCTCATTTTGGTTCTCTACACCGGCCCACTATTTAGAAATTGTATTTGCCGTCATCCTTAGAAATTTTACCATTGATGAAAATACGTATAATGAAGTAAAGTTAGACCTTGACTTTGTGCTTGTTAGGATTAGAAAGAGGAGTCCATTTTCTTTCTTCAATTGTGGGTCATTACTGATTAATTACGACACAACTCACGGTCATCATTATCTGTACAGTTTTCCTGTAGTGTTGAATATTTTATTGAACATTCAAGTAAAAACTCTTTTGCTGGGGATATACTGTATAAACATGTGTAGATATTACCTAAACCTGACTATGAATTGTGTCTCTTTGTGTAGTTTGGCTAAGGCAGTTTTACTCCATGAGACATGTTTGGGATTTTTCACTTGTGCTAAAAAGAGGAAAATGTTAACATGGGAGGAGGAAGATAAGCTTAAAGAGTCATCTTTGGGTTTCATTGGTCCCACAATATTGTTCTTAAAAACTGTGTGCGTATTTAGATGATGTTTAGAGTGCATCTACGGGCTCCTAAATCAGTACCATGAAAACTTATAACCTCAGAATTTAAACATACACCAAAAGATAAGAATTGGCATGACATTGATATTGAGACCATAGACACAGTTCCGAAAATAGTATAAGTAGTGCTAAACATGAGCCCCTGATATGACCTCTCAAAGCACTGTACAAAATAGACCTACCTACCCCAGAGTTGTAGTGTATGTTTTGGGAGACACTGTTCCGGAGTATATAAATAGCGATATGTACTATTTAATTATTATTTTAAAATCAATTAAGCATGGTTGAAATGTTATAGGAAGATTCTACATGGGGTTGCCTCTCAAGGAAGTACAGTCTAGGTAATATATCTAGAATGTGGGAAAAATGTAGACGTATCAAACAACTTCCAAGTAAATGGTAACGTGATTCCTTGCAAAATCCTTTAGAAATGACTCCGTGCTGTAATATTTTCATAGGTATTTTGTATTAATTCATTCACTCTTAATGATATTGTGTCATCCCTTTCAACCACTCAACTCCATGTTCTCTTGTTGTTGTTGTGCTCCACTGAATGGATGACAGTAAAGAGAAAGGGAGTTTGTTTTTCCACTTGGTACAAGCCACCCTACAGTATAGTAGGAGAGAGCCTGCAACACTGCAAAGAAAAGTAAAAAAAAATACTGTGTTATTAGTATGCCATATACAGAATCATATAAAAATCTTAGGGTATACAGTATAATATTACAATGAGTAATATAATGATCTGAAGAGAATCTCAGTCAGTTTTAAGTCTTAACACAGCATTTCAATATTTCTATTTTAGGAGATTTGTTTTAATTGAATTGTTTTAATTTATATCCTGAAACATTTTATGCTGGCACTGTAAAATCAAGAATTAAGAATTATTCTTGGAGAGTGATCAGGTGTCAGACCATACACTGTAGACCACAATGTGTGAAAACAATTAGTAGTGGCTGCTATAAGGTTACCAGTCAATTGTCAATTCTGGGGTAACTTCTCCGTTAGACCTGTTGAAACCAAACCAGTTATATCACTTCTATTTTTCCTTTTAAAAGACCTCAGAGGGATACATTTTTTTATTCTTGATCCCCAGTTTACAGTCAAAATAGATAATTTTATAAGATAGTAATTCATCTTGGTATATAGATGGTAGTGAGGAACCTGCAGAAGGTATAGTGGAAGCGATAGATGAAGGCATAGTGACACAGGAAGCTCCCACAGATGAGTCAGAGGTTCCTTTACCAGAACCATTTGCTGATACACTGGATGATGAAGGTATTATATCTCAGACAAGAGGGAAAGTTTGTGTTCACTGCATAGCCATATGCAACCCCAGTTGAGGTGTAAAACAAAACTGGTTACATGTAGTGCAGAAAAAAATAAGCATTTAATTTGTTGATATTCTGCTCATTGTACCCGGTATCATGAAAGTTGTTGTTTGTAATTACTAAATCTATTCATGAGTTTCCTTTTTATCGCCAAAATTGACTCGTGTATAGAAAACCTTACTTGAAGTAAGGTATAAACATCCAGTATTAATTTCTTCCTTGGGTTGCTGAAATATGGCTACAGTACGTATTTATTCTCACATTTTGTGTGCGTTGATGAACACTTGAGCTTTATGTCAGACATGTATTTATATATAATGTATGGGTCTTACTCCTCAAGGATGGTTCATGCACATCCATATCCACTGACAGAAAGCTCAGCACACTTCAACTGAGGCACTCTTCTGATGCACTTACCCTCTCTCTCTGATCCTCCTTCCTTTTTGTCTCCTATATCTGCTTTTTTCTCACCGTATCCAGAGATATACAGTAGTTTAATTATTCATAACAAAGCTTCCATTTCCTGATGTGTCTTACATATACTGTACAGTACTTTATATTCCCTTTTTAAGGGTTGTAATAATGTGAATGACTTTAATCTGTGTTTGGCATCACAAATAGCTTGAGACATGTTTTTGTTTGGCAGAGCAGTTAGTGTGCTTAACAGTACCAGAGCTTATAAGTCTGTTCCCTCAGAGACCACTCTCAACACTGCAGTAATGTATGAGAAGGTTTTTGGTTATTTTTACTGTTTATTGTACAGTAATTGATTGTGTGATCTTCACTGCACCATGTAATATATACATATGTACAGTATATATATATATATATATATATATATATATATATATATATATATATATATATATATATATATATATATATCATTGTGTGGTACCTGTTGCTTGTAATTTATATTTGTTACCTCTTTTTTCAACTTTAGAGATAGCTTTGATTTTGATGGTTCCTGTAAGTGATTCAGGGCCCTTATTGGCTTTCCAGGATTTTACTGTATGCAAGCATTTATTTTCAACCAACGGGAAAACCAGGGTGACACATTATAACCATAACATTTCAAAGTCTTCTTAAGTATAATAGATTTGTAAAACTATGTAAAAGGTTATATGAAAAACCCAGGTAAATTTGTAAGAATTATGGTAAGTACAAGTACCTGAAAATGTTTTTGTGTTACTATTACTCTAAATATTAATAGTTCACATGATCATAAACAGTAGTCATTTTAGACAACAGACAAAAGCTGCACTGTTTGAACTCAGGCAATACTGTTGTGTTGTTTTCCCATGTTTGGGATATCTTCCTGCAACACCATAGTCCAGTTATGGAGAAGCCAGAGCTGTGACTTAGAGGAGCACAGTGATTCTGTGCCTACCATAGAATCACCAAGTATAGTCCACACCACTTATAAGCCACACAGACTGGCAGCCTTAAAATTCCTAGCTGGCAACTTTGCTGGGTGCATCCCTCACCCCACCTCGAGAAACATACAAATGGGGCAAATAATTGGTGGTCAGCCAAGGTGTAAATTCAACTCTTACCCACGAACACATTAGTATGGATAAATAACTTAGGAAATGAATTTTATTTTTGTTTTTAAACATATCCGAAGAAATGTATTTTATTTTTGTTTTTAAACATATCCATGTATTTGTTTAGTTATGAACATGATAGAATATATATAAATATTATGGAATATATAACTAAAATTACTGTTACTCTTCAGATTTGTTTGTTTTTATTTTGAGAAGTCAGCACACCCACAGTGTTTGCCTAACACTGCATCCTTCCTTTGTAATATCTGATGTTTTGCTATTTTTAAAATGAACATACACAATTTTTTGTATTTGTTGTTGTTGTTGTCATACACCCAATTGTTATATCTTAATTGAATCTCTAACTTTATCGTGTTGTCATATTGATACGTATTTGTTTTTCTCTATTTAGTATTACTTTTGTTACTGCTCTGGGTATTTATGCCTCTGTCACTTTACAGTAAAGTAAATGATTGCTGTATTTTGATATAACATTCTCAGTCATACTCCAATAGTCTTCATTATACAGTACAGTACTGTACCAACAACTCCATAAATTGCAGTAATTAGTGATAGGCCAGTGCAAGTTATTGAATTTTGCAAATTACAGATTGATTGTTTTCTAATAGAACAAAAGATTTTTCAGTAATTTAAATTTTAAATATCATTATGAAGTTCTGTGAAATATAAAAAATACTGTATATATGGAAGCATTTAGATTGTAATACAGATATTCTCAGTTTTTAAATTGTCAACAATTATGAATGTAGTGAATTCATAGTGTGTGCCCTGTATACAAACATTTTCCATACTACGCACACAACACTTCAAGATGTTGCGTACATCCCATAGTTTTACAGCTTACATTCTAATACACTTGTTCTCAAGATTTGTCTCTGATGAATTGTGCACAGCCAGAATGGACAGCTTCTTGTTTGTTGCACAAAATCTCCATAGGATGTTCTTTAGCAACTTAAAGAATTACTAAGTTGCACTCAGGAGTGTGTGTAGCTCGTAGAACTATGCAATGTACAGATATGAGTGTATGACTTCTATTCAGTACTTAGTACTTTACTGCATATTTTTAACCCTTTTTCTCTTTAACAATCTAAATTTCATTACAAGGATATTAGTAACAGTCTTATATTCAGTACCAGTGTTAGAGGGATAGAGAAGGGGGAACTAATGCCTACAAAACATTAAGATAATTAATTTTATTCAAGGCTTCAATTCAGTTACCACTGAGGAAAGGTTGGCAGTAAAGAAAATTTATATTGATTATATTGATTCATCTTACCGTATGTTTCCGCTCCAGGTCTCCACATGCCAGCGGAGGATGGCTTAGTGGCCTCTACCGGACCCGAGTCATTGATTCAGGTAGATGGTGGGGTGGAGCAGGAAACAAACGAGGCAGAAGAGCCACCTGTGATATCTCATACACCTGTTGGGGATAATAATGACATTGACCCGGCTATTCTTAAAGCTATGGCTCCAAATAATGGTAAGATAAACTCATATAAATTAATTACGGTACATTATTGGTATTATACTGAACTGTGTTATCCTACGTCAAAATTAGTTCACATTGATACATAGATTAAATATTTATTCGATATAATCGTCATACAAGTTACATTGATTCAGCTTATTGGTTATGAATGAACTATATACTTCAGACCAGCTACAAGAAGATGGACACTTAGGCCTACCTCATCCTGAGCCTCCAGACTCAGGTGTAGGCTCCCTAGACTCTCCCAAACATCCACCAAAGGAGCCTGAAAGTTTACCAATGGCTGAAAGTTTACCAATGGCCCCAACACCTAAGCCTGGGCCACAGCCTCTGAGAGCCATGGAACAGTTTGGTGAGGGGCCTGCACCTACACCACCTCCACTCCCACTCCTGCCCTCGCAGGATGATGAGTAAGTTTTCTTATGTTTTCATGAAAATATCATGATTTACAAATTTTTTCATTAATATTCAGCATTTCTATTTAAATACTGGTACAGCATGCCCTGACAATTTGCAGATGACTCCCTGAATGTACCCAAGAATGTCTAAGGGTAGTTTTAAAGTTGCCGGCATTTTTGCTGCCGGGACAGGGAGCCATTTGTTCTAGACAGTAATTTCTTTTCCCTGTATTTTATGTGTGTGTGTGTGTGTGCGTGTGTAGACACACACACACACACACACAAAATGCATACAAATAAAATAATGCAGTAATTGGAAAAACCTCTCTCAAATAATCTTAATTATTTTTTTTTAAACTATGACAGTCTACCCTCCAGTCCGTTCTCTATTACAGTACTTTATTAATAGAGCACATACTTGAGGGTAGATTGTTACATTTTTATTAAATTTGTTTCTGGTTATTTGTGAGAGGATTTTCCAATTTTTATTTATTTATTTGTATGTGTTTTGTGTGTGTGCATCTACACGCCCACACACATATACAATACTACATGAAAAAGAAATAATTGTCCTAAGGGCAAACACATAAAGGGAATACAGTATACATTTCTTTGTACACAAGTAAAAATTTGATACCCCCCACCAGGTCCACAAATGTTATTCGCGGATTTGGCGATTCGCAGCCATATTGAGAACCTAATCCCCACAAATTTGGGGGGCCCCTGTATTTATATTTGTATTATCTTTACAGAAACCCTCCTCCAGGAGAATCAAGTACACGTCCGCGCACTGGTAGACGATCAGCCCGGCCCCCAAGTGCACGCCCAGCACCTCCAAGAATTCGTGAGAGACGAGAAATCCCTAAGGAGGAATTACAGCGTCCTCCCACTGGAAAACCTGTGGCTAATGTGATCCTTTCCTCTAGTGTAGCTGATAATGATGATGATGATGATAATTTTGTAGTCGAGGACTCAAAACCTACAATATCAATGGAGGAAGATACAGTAAGTTTGGCTCCCTGATATCATCAGTAAATTTAAATAAACAGTCTTAACCTATGTCTCTTTTTCTCACTCAGCCACCTTCCCTCATAGTGTTTGGCAATGTCTCATTTAAGATAATATTTACACTGACATGTACAGTCATACACATTTGCGAAGGAATTAATCACAGACGTGTGCATATGTAGCATAAGGAGCTTGGTGGGAACTTCCTTGCACAGTTTGCTCTAAATAACTTTGATTACTGTTACATGTGTTGCTGTCATACATATAGTACACATTTTTATGTGGGCACAATGACTTAAAGTACTTTTAATGTTACACTACTTCTTATATAGTACAGTAACACATTTATATTGCTCATCTGTATTACAGCAGGAAGCTAGTGTTGGTGGCATTAGACAACATTGCAATTCTTTCACAGTATTGTTTAAATTACAGGTTAATTTTACAACATACAGTATTTAGATATTTGGGCTCAATTATATATATCTACCAATAAGAAGATTTGCTCTCAATTTAGTGGTGTCAGAGTTAGATGATTGTGATCATTTCTTTTATTTTTCTTTATTGAACTTCCTTTCCCATTATGGTGTAAGATGGCTGGCGTCCGGTGCAACACAAGGTCTCCCACGTTTTTAGTAGTTTCATTTATTCATTTTAGTTGCTGCACCAGATGAGTTCTACTATAGTATAAGTATTATGCATCTAATTCACTCATTGTGGTATTATGGAAGAATAGAAATGATTAAGATGGATAATTATCAAATAAGCTATCCATCCAAATCAACAAGTTTTGTTGTGGAAACATCCAAGGGACTTTAGAAGACCTGTTTTTTGTGCTGCCTTTTGTACCTCAAGCATATTAATGCCAAATTTAGCCTTAGCATGAAAGGAACCTTGTTCTTGAATCTCAATTTCAGGGACTTGCTGAGCCTCATTAATTACCTCAGGGAGTTGTAACCCTGCCTTGCCAGTTAATCACAACTACCCCAAACAAGCATGGAAAATGGTTGTAAAACAATGATGACGATGATGAATTAGACACACTTCTCATGACACTTATTTTCTCAGTTACCCTTAGATGCTGCTGCAGCCAGTGGAGCAGCAGCTGCAGCAGCAGCAGTGGGAGAAGATGGTGAAGGAGCAGGGCTTCTGGTAGCTCAGATATTAGAAACCAAAAAAGAGCTTGAAGATGGACGCCGTAAAGCCTTTTCTCCTGAGACACCCGGTCACAGACGTGTTCCAATTGTAAGTACCATGCTGTACAATACTGTACTTCAGAAACAAGATTTGGTGGAGACCACATTTTCTTTCCTTGTTTAGTTTAGGATATGTTGTAAGCCAGGTTTACACCACCAGTATTACTCTTTTATATTAAGTTTATTAACACATGCCTAAATGTATTATAACAGAAGTCATTTGGATGACCTGTACAAAGTTCATTTTGCAAGTACCGGTATAGGATGTAATTGATGTTTTTATTAATTAGTAAAATGTGTTTTATTGGATGGCTTAGAATGGGATACTGATGACTGTCAGTAAGGAGTGATACAAACCAGATATTAAATGACTGTATAGTAATGTTTTGTATCAGTCATACAGTCTGTAATGCAGTCAAGTCAATCATGTTCGACTCAAGCTGATGAATGATTGAATTTTCCAAACATTAGTGTCCACAAATTTTACTGATAAAGGCCAAATGTACATAGCACTGGTGTAGACCTCTTACAGCCACCTCTGAAATAGGGAGCGGGGTTTAAAGTTATTTGGATTCTATCCTTATACATTAATTATTGCATACTTGCATACTGAGCCAAAATGATTACATCACTCACTGTACAGTGATATCTCCGTTAGCCGGAACAGTCAGTGCAGAACACTTCCGGGAATGAGAGATTTCCGGGTAACGAGACGACTCTCTCAAAGCCGGAAAAAATCCCTCATCCTGGGAATTTTTCTGAATTTTCCGGGTATCGGAAGAATGTTCTCGGAAGTTCCAGAAATTGCCCATTACATCATCTCTCGAACCTGGAAAGGTGTCCCCCATCCATGAAATTTTCCAGAATTTTCTGGGTACCGGATAATTTTTCTCGAATTTTCTGGAAAATGCACCTGATTTTCATCTCTCAAACCGGGAAAAAATCCCCATCCCCGGAATTTTCCGGGTATCAGGAAAATTTTCTCAGAGTTTTCCAGAAAATGTGCTTCTCGGAAAATCATTCCTGAAGCCAGAAAATTACGGCTTTGGGGACGATTTTCTGATAAATTTTCAATTCTGGCTACCTGAGAGTTCCAGGTTTGAGGGATTCCGGCTCACGGTGATTATTACTGTACCGTATTTTGCGGCATAGAAGACGCACTTTTTATTACAAAAATATACCTTGAAAATTACCATGCGTCTTCCACGACGCTATTTGATGGGTTGTAGCAGAGGTTTTCTTAGGGTCAACTGAAATCCGCCCCTTACAAAGACTGTTACCTCATTATTTAGCAATTACAAGTATTCTCTATACTATAAAACAATTGATTTAACTAATTTTGTTGATATACTGTGAAAAATATGATTATTTACTTACTCAGTAGGGAAAAAAAAAATGGCTGCAGCTACACAACCCTTGCTACTGTGCGGTTTGTTTACTAATGGCAGTGGTGCGGCAGCGCCATCTATTGAGGAATTGCGTTATTGTCATATCGACAAAATCAAGGAAATAATGTAAACACTGCAGCCCGCTAGAAAAGGGGGGGGGGGGACCAGGTGTAGAAAATGAGTGCTGTATTAAAGATTTTCACTTCTTATACAGATTTTTTATTAAAAATTGATGAAAATGACAACTGATAAGCAGTTCTAAGTGAGGATATTCAAAGAGGTGTGTGTACTTGTGCAAAAAGGGCTGTACTGTATATCAAGCAACTGTTTCACTGGTGTCGGTTAGTAAGTATAAAAAGTTTTATTCCTAGAATTACATTTCCAAAATCAGGGTGCGTCTTCCACGATGCAGCGTCTTCTACTCCGCAAAATACGGTATTTGCTAATAATGGAACAACCATTAATGGACTAGCCTCTTGCCAAGTGGTAACCCCCCTTGTTAGTGAATATCAAGAGTCGGGGGATCAGCTTCTGCTCAGCCACCCTGAATCAAACGAGGAAAATAAATGACAAAAAAAAAAGTTTAGAATAATAATAAAATTTAAAATAACCTCAATAAACACTTCAGGTCAAATTTCGGTCTTAATAGAATATTTGTGTTATAGATGATGAACATTTTACAGTTACATGGTGTTATCAAAATGGATTGAGAGGAATAGAAAGATATAAGGAAATAGTGTACAGAGTTATAGATGATGTAGCTGATCAAACAAGGAACTTTGCAATGTAGAGATATTTTTAGTACTGTATGTTGAAAAAGTTAATGTGGAAATAATTATACAAACATGCACAGGTGTAGCAGATGACAGTAAGGCACAGGAAAATACCAAAAACAGAAAGACTAAATGGGGACATATGAGTGTAAGAGGAGTTATTTTGATGGAGGTTACCGAAGCCTGTAAGACTGATAATACGTGTAGAAACTTTGCTCGGTGCTTATTACTCCACAGTAGAATGTACTTGATACTATATTAATGATAGATAAATCCGTGAAGAGGATAGATATCTATTGGTAATAGTTATACAGACTATAATTTTCACAACACTAACATGCTGATCCTGGGTTACCAAGGTGGCATTGTTTTAGTCTCAATGAGTTACTGATAACTATTCATTTATACAGGAGCAGTCTCTTCTGAGTGATGCCAATCGGAAGAAAGAACGCGAACTAATCCAAAAAGATGTACAGAAACTCAGTGGCTCCATACAGTCCATCACAAGATCTGTAAATCCATTAGGTAAGTGGATGTTGGTTATGCTGAAACATCAATGAAAGTTGGTGATTATGAGTACAGTACTGCTGATTTCCATGAGTAAAAATACTGTAGTTATAATGATAAAGAAAATTTATGCTTGTACAAAGGTGATCCTCTCAAGTATAAACTGATGTATTGATAGACATAGAGTTTATAAGGTGGTTTATCATTGTTAAGGAATATATTTCAGTTATATTAATACAGTATGTCATGATATTTTTTAGGAAACTAGCTGGTGTTTGTACATGAACTTTGTCATGTGTAATCTGATATAACTCTCTTCCTCTTCTCTTTACCACACTGTATACACTCTCCATTATCCTGTCTGTCTCCTTAAAATAGTACACTTGTTTTGTTATCCCAGACTCTGATAAATAACCACATTCCTGAGAAACCTTACCATTTCTCTGTGTTTTAGCCAAGATGCTAGATTACCTTCAGGAAGACCTAGACTCCATGCAGAAGGAACTAGAAATGTGGCGTAGCGAGAACAGACAGTTGTCACGAACTCTCAAACTTGAACAGAGGTACGGTTCTTATTTATAGTTGCATGTTATCTAATTGTTGAACTGGTTTTATTAACATTATGAAAATACTCTTGAAATTTTTATGCTTGACAAGTTATTTCTTAAGTGCACAGTATTTGTTAAGCATCAGGAGGACTGTGGTCATTAACCCTCAGATATCAAGGCAATACTCTGATTGGTTGAAAGGATCCTCGTTATGGTAATTATCCTCTAGTGGATCTCAAAATATCTAATGGAAAAAAAATAGGCATTTTAGACCTTAACATTTAACTAAACCATAAATTAAAACTAAGTGAAATATAGACAATGCTCTCAGCACAAGATATTAATTATACAGTACATTTTATTTTTACAGTTTAACAGATCAGGAGCTGGAGCCATTGAAGTCTCAGCTACAAGAATATGAAACAGCAGTCCAGGATCAGCGGGATAAGTTGTCTGCCATTAAGTCAAACATCCTTAAGAATAGTGACAAAATATCACGTCTGATGGCTGGTATAAATTTAAATATATAATATAACTTATCAGGCATACAATGAGGTCACTTTGTTTTTAGATGATTGTACATAAAGTTTTTTTTCTGAAATATAGAATCTCTTATATAAACTACTGTAGTATAATATATTTTGTTAATAGATATGCATGCAGTTGGATTAATACACTATACTGTTTGCAGATTAGTAAAGAAGTATTTATTCAAAACATATTTATATATTAAATGAATGTGGTATAGTTAAGAGGCACAGTTTATTTTAGATTATATTTCCACTATTTATTTTTTTCAGGAATATGATTACATTATCAACACAGAAGGTAATTACTTGCAAAGAAATCTGTCCAGTTTTCTTGTGTTATACATATATTTACTGGTATCTTATGTATTAAATTATGATTTAATACCCCATTTGGTGGATATGATCCAGCCATTCAAGAATGATGAAACATACAGGACTTAGAAACTGTACCTTTCTGACACCAGTTCAAGTTTTTTAATACTTATGAGAAGTAGGTTGAGTATTCCAACAAGTTGATAGTGAAGATAAACTCAGGTGGGTGTAAGAGTAGAATGGTTGAGAAGGGCAGCAAGAGCCTCTGTGAGACTCCCAGTGATGTGATACAGTAACACACACACACATACTGGGTTTTCTCTATGTGATATGGAACAGTTCAAAGTATATAGAAAGTTTGTCTTAGCCATTTTCAAAGTTATTTAGTAATCAGGTTCATATGATTTATGTTTTTTGTTATGAATTTATTGGAGTTAGAAGCTCTGAGAGTAAAAAAAAAAGTTTAGACAATAACTAAATGCATTTGACTAGTAGAACAGAACCTAAGAATGTATATATAGAGAGCAAGGTACAAACATGTTATTTATTAAATATCACATTTTTTTACACCATATATATGATGTAGTGTATATCTGCTTGTGTATCTCAAAATGTTGTATCCAACCACCAAGCACTATAGTGTATGGTAGCCAAAAACCAGAGTAACACAAACTCTCCCAGATTTGGTGTCATTCATCCTCTCCTGCTGATGTACCAAGTTGTGTTGTGGAGACACCCTGGCAGAACAGATTGATTGATAAGTTTATTGACCCCAAAAATTTGCAAATTACATATACCCTGTATACCTGTAGAAACAAATAAGAGATAAAACAAAAACTGCTTAAGCTTTATGGTCCACAAAGAATAGAAGCCAAAACCAGAACAAAAAATAAAATTTGGTTATTCAACTAGAAACAACCAATGATGTAAAATGAGGAAGAATTTGTTTCTCTTGATTTCAGCCATCTTGTGCTGTAATAGGAAAAGACAAGTAAGAAATATGAATGACAAAAACAAAACACAAAATAAATACCTGTACCGGTAATTTGAGAATCGTGACCTATCTTTAAATTTGTTTTTTATTTACACAAGCATTTATACCTTACTGTGCTTTCATTATCAGAATAATTTTATGGTGTCCTAAACCTCAAGCAGCCACATAAATTGCCATCGTAACCTGAACATGTTTTGTACCTCAACAGGGACCATATGAGAGCATTTTCCACATGAATAAGGTTTTTACAATCTTATTAGTTTAGTTACTACTGTAGCTTCAACATAGAACAGTGATCAAAATAGAATAGTCACTAGTCTTGAAAAAGATTTAATTTTATTAGAATCTCAGTATGCATTGTTGGAATTAGTTTTTGTTGCCTGCCTCGCAACCAAAATACATTTATATTCCCCAAATTATCTAGGAACAGACAACGCTCTTATGAGTGGTGGTGAGTGTCGTGTTTATACTGCACTCAGTAAATAAATTATTTAAATGCAATTTATCACTAACTTTTTATATTTGGTTCAACTATTTTTCTTGGTATTTACTGTATTTAAAGAAATACCATAAAATGGTAATAGTCATTTCCCTACAGAGTGTTTGAAACTCCAATTGTTGTATATCCTCTTACCCAGAGTTTACGCATCCACTGTTTTAGTCTATTTCTGTGAGGCTTCATAGAAATGTAAAAACAAGTTTCATAATGCACACTTTAGGTGTAACAACTTGATTAAGAATTAGAGTACAGTACTGTACCTGTACTGGCATTTTAAGATTTAAAATTGCTGGTTTGGTTAATCATCATTTTATAACAGGAGAAATCCTCAAGATGTACTGCCAGAGTAGATGTTGCAATACTGTATTTAGCTTCTAATGAAAGGGGAAATATAATGAAGAATTACATAATACTGTACCTAATTTTTTGTCTGTTCATTAAGAAAGTTTGTCATTATGGAGTCATGTCAGGGATTTTAAGTTAACATAATACTGTTTTTGGAGTGTGTGTGCTTGCAAGTGTGCATTTTAAAGATGTTCATGTCTCCCCAAACCACTTGTACTTTTTGTATGTATTAAACGATCACTTCACAACTTCAAAGCTAACAGAGCTATTTTCAGGTCTATCAATCCTCTATAAATGTCTTCTTTACACACACAGTTTCTAAAAATAGTATCATGCCTTTTCTGAACCCGTGGTGTGACCCCTTCGATATATTTTTACATGTCAAAAGCAATTATTTTTTCTGTCATATTTATGAAACACACAATACAGGTATATAATATTAATTATATAACTTAGTATGACCGTCCATTTGAAACCTGTATGCATTCATTTGTTGTGTTTATGTCCAAATGTATGTGAGAGTCTTGTGTATGTTTATGAAGATACTAAGGTCAGTGTTGCACTAGTTATACTCCATCATGTAAGTCTAAAAAAAATGTCTTGTAGAGGTAATGGAGAGTAATTAAAAAAAAAACTGTGATGGCCTTAACTTCAGGTAGATCCAGGGTTTTGTTTATTATTATTATTATTATTATTATTATTATTATTATTATTATTATTTCCTTGATATACATTCCTAGTTTGAAGTTAAATTAAAGTGTGTTGATATAGATAAATTTCCATATACTGTACTGTACAAGCTTACTATTTGTAGGTTAGGTATCTACAAATATAATTTTCTCATAACTCTTTATGTACAGTACTGTAGTATATATAATCGAAACAAACAAGCAATGTTTTGCAGCTCATGGATGTTGTGTAAACAGAGTTGTACAATAACTAATATTGATCTAATTTTTTTAAATATCAAACAAAAAAGAATATCATAAAGTGATGCTTGTAGTTGGTTTATATTATCATTACATACAAGGAGAATATAGCTTATTAACTGAGACTCACTCTGAATATTGACATCAAAAACATGTGTATATTGATGTTAACCATAATTATAATTATGCTGTTGTTGCCATTACATTTATCAGTACCTTACACTGTTGCATCAAGCTACTCAGGTTAGTGTAGGACAAACTCTATTTGACTCTAGTTAAACCACTTATCACTTACATGTGTTGGCAGCAGTTTGGACCCAGGATCATGTTTTTTTGAGAAAATTTAATGATATTTCTGATATTGTTATTGGCACTGTATTATGTAATGCAAAAATATGAAAGTCTAATAGTACTGTATAGAATATGAGACCAACTCCTTAATAGTATTACAGTAGACCCTTGCCATCCGTGGCTTTGTGATTTCGATGATTTGCAGTAAGCAGATGGTGGCCACCATCTGCTTAGCCTTTTCCCACAGCGCAACGAGCCACCCCACGCACCCACAGCGTCTCCTCTCCCTCTGTTCTTGCTCAACCATTGCCTGTGATGCAGCATCTCATGTTGTAGTCTCAAAAGTTTAGTGTTTCTGTGTGAAATGGCCCTAAAAGACTGTGTAGTGTCAGTGCTAGTGGAGTGAAATGTAAAAGACAGAAATCAGTGATGACCCTGACAAAGAAATTTGAATTACTGTATTAGATAAGTTAAAAGAGGGGATGAGTGCTGCCGCGGCTGGTCGGTTGTTTGGTACAGTATAGGTGTACAGTGGTGCATTAAGGTATAGTATAAGTTGCTATTTGCAGTTTTGCCTATTTGTGCCATTCCTTAGAATCTAACCTCCGCGAATAACAAGGGTTTACTGTACTGTACTCTATATCTGACAAACTCCTTTTGCAAAGCTGTAAATTTATTTTATAAAATGATAATCAATACACCTCAGCTGTGGTCCAAATTGGCAACCAACTTCTATAACTATGGACACAATATTTTCTTAAACAGACCATAGTGTGCTTTAATGTCTTGCTTTTTTCACCTCAGATTTCATACATCTTGCATAAAGAAATTGTTGGGAAAGATTTACGTCAACTGATAACCTTAAAAAATATCCGGCAGTATTATAGATAGAATTTTAGTGTAAATTTGAAATATTATGTTTAAATCTTGAAGCCTTTTGTGAGATGTTTCACCTGAAAATCAATTAATTGCACAATAAGATATTAGCCCTCTGTGTTCAGACATACATAAAGATCATTAATAACATACAAACTGTAGTTGTTAATGCACAAAGTTGCTAATTATATATAATATTTTGAAGCAAGGCTGCTTATTTCTGCCTTATATATAATTACCATGTAGTACAGTAATGGCATGTGCAACTCTCTACTTTCCATTAGTTTATTATCAATAAGAGTTGTTAGGTAAGTAAGAATATAGGAGGGAAGTGAAATGACTTCAAAACCAGTGTACAGTACACTACTCGTACATGCTTTATCCATAGAGTATTCAACATGTATCATATACTTATACTGTACATCGACTTTGTCCCATAACAGTGGACTTATAACTTGTAGACAATAATCCTCATGGATGTGATTAAAAAAAATTTTTTTAGCTAAATTTATTAAGTTTCTTTTCTTTTTTTTTTATTCTCTTCACCACTGATCATCTCGTTAGCCGCTTGGGCGTTCGGTTACTTCTCTGTTTCGCACTGTTGGCAAGTACTGGGCATTCACTGGCTCCTGAATGTATCTGAACCTGCTCCAGTGTTGTTCAAGTCTGGTCTTGAAAGAGTTCACACTGTGCCGTCACAACACTTTCTGGTAGATTGTTCCAAGAGTTCACAGCTCTCACTCCGAAAAAATTTCCCCTCACAGTTATCCGGACTTGCGGCTTCTTTAACCTTAAGCTGTGTCCCCTTGTGGGGCGAGCGTCCAAAGATTCAAATTATTTTTTTTAGGTTTATAATCTTTATAAAACCCTAATGTGGCAGTAGCTCATTTTCCTTATGTTATAAATATTGACATTATACAGGTATAATATTTAACTTTGAAATGATGACAGTGCAGATACATTAAATATAATGTTAACCGCTTGTGTATGGGATCCCCTCTGTGCTGAATAAAATCGCCTGATGTTAGCTAAATAAAACAATAAAAATGGTGTCCTCATAGTAAAGGGGTTAATGGTCATTGGTTAAAAGAAAAAAGTAAGGGGATAATAATTTAACACCACCTTTTTTTTTGCAGTCCCTAGCTAACTGAATGTCCAGCTCTCTTTGATAGGGCTGTGATGTCAGAGGCCAAGAATACAATATCTGCACTACAAATACAGTATACAGTACTTTGTTATATGGAAGCAACTATTTGGAAAGAATTAGTCTAGATTTAGCTGACCTCACAGACACAAATATCCCCAAGTTTCTAGAATCTCCTTGGGATTTCCAAATGTAGTAAGCCCACAGGTGTAACTGTGGACAAATCATGAATTTACATATGTAATTAACTTTGGGAGGTTTGTTCAAGTCTGTAGAACAACTTCTCTACATGTACTAAGTATTTGTACTTCGATCTTGATATCACTTAGTACCATAAAATATCTCACAATCTCAAGGAGACATTTTAAACATCATATACAGTACTGTATCCCTTCCTAGTATTGATATCAGAGTGAGATGAAGAACTTCATAATCCGGAAATCTATAAAATGTACACAGGTTTAAGAAGTCAGTAATGTGTACTGTACTGGATCACTTATATTTCAATATGCATGAATACCTGAGTTAAGGCCTCAGTGTCTTAACTGTAACCTGTGAATATTATTGATTTATAAGATACATCAATATTAGCTGAAACTTTAGGTCATGTACACACAATCAAATTAGTATCTTTACGGATAGGTCCGATGATTTTCAAAAGAACACTGCAAATCCTGTTGTCTCTGTAGGGTTGTCAAAATCCTTCATTTATTGTGTCAATGTCTAACACAAAATTGTAATGAAACTTTTAAATTGTGTATACAGTATATAATACACTTCAGTGGCCTGTATTTTGTATACAAGAACTTTCCCTATCCATTTAATACATTATTCAACAGATGCACTGTCAATGACCAAATAATACCATACTTATTTCCTAGTTTATCTCAGCAAAGTGTGTATAATGTATGTGTAATATATAATAATATCCTCTTTAGCTAGTCATCAGTTGAGCTTGGTTATGAAATTTTACACAACACTAATAATCGTTGGGATACGCTTCCTACTGCAGAGTGACAGGTATATGTGATTTAGTGCCTTTGTTATGAAAACTTGTACGTGCAGTATTGGTATCTACAGTTTCTTATATAGAAAAATTAGTACATAATATTGTTCTTTCTAATTTTCTTTTAGGCTCTGAATGTTTGTACAGCTTTCAGTCATTAGTACAGTAGTGTTATATTAGAATACAGTACTGTACAGTATACTGTAGGCTTATAAAAAGATGCTGAGTTTTGAAATAGTGTTCTATATAAGAGTTTGTAAAGATCACATTAGCAATGTGTTTTTTAAAGGCAAACATAATTATTAAGTCATCTTTTTATTCTTTATCCGTGAAAAAATGATGAGTAAAAATTAATTTTGACAAGAACTTGTTCATTTTGGATTTCTTCATATTTGAGGAGCTCGTGTTACTAAAGTGTTGGTCTACTATTGTTAAATCTTTTGAAAGAAGAAAAAGTGTCTTGCTAATAATGGTGATTATATTTATACTGGATAACTTAATCATTGTGATTACTGTACAGTACTTAAAATGATCTCCCTGTATATTCAGTGGCAGCCATCTGCCATTGGGTACAGTGTTAATACAAGAGGAAATCAGAGTGGTTGGAGAAACCTGTAATGTTCAGTAGGGTCACACTGGGTGATGCTCTTCTCTCATGTTTGACCTGGGTAGAGGTTGAATCTGAGTCACAGTAGTGAGAGACAAGCATGCTGCTAATATACAACCATGAAAACACCCTCCACTTTACAGTTTTGGTGCTAAATACTTCATACACATGATACTTTCTATAACTTATAGATATCTAGAATATATTACTATGAGTTGATGAATGTTAGCACTTGGGAATGTTTGTAAAAAGTTGTACCCGGAATTTTACGAATCTAACCAGCAGTCACTAATTTTCCTAATTTAGGTAAACCCACTTTAGTTTTGCATTGACCTGTCACACCACACGGATTTTCACAACACAGAACTGTACAGTGTTTGAATCGAATTAACAACAATGTGTACAATTTTGTTAGATTGAACAGAAGTGGATATCAGTTGTTAATTTTACTTACCAATGGTATTAACTCAGACTATCAATAAAAGATAATGTAAAATTGCAAAATAATATTTCAAAGATAAGAATTGCATTTGTAAAGTTTATTACAGTATTGTACTGTAGTTGCACTTGTTTCATGTGTTTTAACACAAGATGGAGGCACTACTGTGAGAGTTATCAAGGAATTCTTTGAAGCTTACGACAAATTTAAAGACTTAAAGGCTGATACTATACTGTATGTGGTTCAGTCAAGAGAATAAATAGTTTATGATTTGGTCTTGTCTGTCATACTGTATTCACCAAAGGTTTTCACACATCACATCATTTATTTGCTAAGCTACATAATATTTTGTATTTGGTAAATGGTAGGACAGACCCTGCTGTGATCTAAGTGGATTTCCCTTGTGGTACATGTGGTGTAGATACTGTCCTGTAGTGTAAGTGAAACAAACACCTGAGTTGAACCTCCTAACATGTATCAATTCTGTAGATGGCAAAACCTGACCTGGATGATGATAAAAATATTTAAAGAAAACTAATAAATGTATAGCTATGTAGATAAGGTCTGGATAGCTCCTGCAGTGACTAAATAAGTACAGTACAGTACAGTACAGTAAATGGAAAATGTATGATCTGATCTGACAACAAGATTCTTAAAATTAAATAAGTTTGACTACATTTATCAATTTTAGCCCTGATAACACAAAATGTATCATAATCCCTAAATGTTGGGGTTTTCCTTCAATGTTCACTGATGTAAACTCAAGCAATGCTCAATAAAAACTATATATACTGTCTATTTCAATATTTTGCTATCATAAAAATTCTTACATGCCAGTGACCTTTATAAGAGGAAAAGTAATCTTCGCTCAGGGGTGGACTGGGGGAAAGAAAAGATTTTTACTTTACACTTTATCCTCTGCTACTTGTTGGCTTCTTAGCAGCTTGAGCGATCAGTTACGTCTTTGTTACACACTGTTGACATGTATTGACTCCAGAATGTATCTGTACCTGCGCCAGTGTTGGTCAAGTCTTGGTCGTGAATGAGATCATTTGGTGCCATTACAACATTATCTGGCAGATTTTTTACAAAAGTTCACAACTAACACTCCGAAAAAAGTTTGTTCTGACAATTTTCTTCAAATGTGGCTTCTTTTCATTTGATATTATAAAATAACAGTAAGTCTACTGTAGAAATATAATTGTCATTGAAAAGAAAATGTGGAGACTGTTTCAAGGAATGGCATGGACTAATAGACAATATTAACATGGAATATTAGGGATTAACTTAAGATATTTTTATTTTTGGTTAGTAATCTTGAAATAAAACTGTCATGTATTGTAGCAATAAGTCACACAAGCTTTAGTTGACCTAAAGGTTCTGTAGGTAAGAGCTGATGAGTTCTAAAATATGTTTTTTGAATTGTTAACAATTAGTTTTCATTTATACATGCCTCAAGCCTTTACTGTATATAATACAGTAGATTGATGCTGAATATTCAAATCCTAAGATTCATTTGTCATTCTACACTATGTTGTGTCTTAGTTTACACCTAAACCATTCCTACCAATTGATTTATCTTTCACAAAGTACAGTATTGTAATTTTTTTTTTTTTTTTTTTTTTTTTTTTTTTTACACAGCCTTGAGAGAATGGCCCAATAGTAATGTTTAGTAAATTCATAATTCCTAGATGGCAACTCATCAGATAAAGCAAAAGTTTACCTTCGAAGTCAAACTGCTGCAGAAAACGAAATATTTTTAAATATTAAAGAGAACCTATTAATATTAAGGGCTAGCTCCTCTCCGACGTCCATGTACCCTTAATTAATCCTCAACACCACTTATTATGACTATTAAAATAATGGACATTTTTATTGTTATGTTTAAATTAAAATTATGGATTTATAATAATGTATTACCAAAACATGAATAATAAGTTATTTTCTTTCAGTAATCCAAGACCGGATCATGTTCATATATAATGTGGATGAGGGATAATAGAAGACACTTTATGAAGTTATCAATTAATTTTCATATGATCACAATGTTTAGTCAATAGCGTCACGTACATATTTCTCATAAGATTCAGTTTTGGTATTTTTCAATTAAATAACCATCAACTTATCTATACAAAACACATTATTTATCGTCTTATTCATTTAAAACCACTTATCGTAGTTTAACACTATTTTTTTTTAATATGAATGTAAGTTATCTGCTATGTTCTTATTTTACTTATGTACATTCCAGACCATGAATAGTGTAGCACTTTTTCCTATAATTATTAATCTTCGCTATTTTTCTTTATTTGGTATAAATTTAAAAGCAATAGTACTTATCATCTTCGCTAATTGTTCACTGTAGCTTAACTCCACCTGGCGGTTTTCTAGTGTGGCTTATAAACCTCTAATAATGATACAATTAATGTCTTGTGTATAGCTGTATGTAACACGTAATTTGTGTTATTCTTTACTGTATACTCTGGAGCAGCACCTTACATCACGACACATCCAATCAATCGTGTAGAATTGTGATGTAAGTTGCTGTTTAAATTACTCTTTTAATTATTTACTTTTTCACTGCAGTAAAAGGAAGTCGGTTAAGATGAGTTGGGAAAATATTTGCAGTTAAGTCAGCCTTTAATGCTAATGCTAATGCTTTCAAAAGATCTATTCTTACAAAAATAATACAGTACAGTACATAGAAAATATATAGAATTCTATTTAAACACCCAAAATGAGCGTGTAAGGACGATCCTTATTCTAATAAAAGCATTTTATTTGTATTTACAGTAGTTTGTCTTTCAGAAATATATCCGTCAAATTTCTATATTTCCTTTGATATTATTATACTGCATTCTTATTCATAATACAGTCGTTTAAATTATTTTCTCAATAATTATCCTGATAAACACATACTTTTTACTAAGCTGTGTAATATACTGTACCTTGGTTTTAACTAGCCACAATTATCAGTAGTACGTATTGTGCCCCTTGCATTTTAGTCTCTAAGAATGTCTTTCTTCATTTCAAGGGCGGATCCTGGGGGGTCCGGACCCCCATTTTCATTAGGAATTCCAATACTTTTTCTTTAATGCAGTATTGTACTCAGGCATTTTTTTAATAAACAAAAAATTAATTACTATTGACCTCAGAATATCTCCTAATTAAGTTCACATGGTTTCAAAATGGCCTCAAAATGTCCATAATATTGGTTAGATTTAAAAAACCAATCTTTGGGGAGGTGGGAGGGCTCACAACGCCCCCCCCCCCTAACCCCCAGCTGGGTGGACTCACTCTGCTCGCCATGTTCCCCCTCCCAAAACTTCTCAAGCCCCCTTTTTGATATTCCTGTATCTGTCTTTGCATTTACTTGTAACTTTATCTTCATCGGCACTAATAGGCTGTCGATATTGTATCTTGCCCGACAACTCTATTAATTGTCTTTATAAATGTGTAAATATAAAATTTTGCAGTGAAATCTTGATTGTATTTTAGTCTATCAAACTTTTAACGAGGTTCATGTAAGAGTCGCAGTAATTTTTGGGTCAGTTTTAAACCATCGGCATGTGTACATCAACATATGTTCTTCATAGAATCTCACACAGTTAACAGAGGTCTGTAATTCCAGTAACCACTTCTCTATTCAACTAATTCCATTGATTTTGTGTAACAGGTGTAATCGAAAGTGGCGCGCAACAGGTGTAGGAGGTTAGTGTGGATTCATAACAAGGAAATGGCGGACGCTGACTGGCTAACAAGGACCATTGAATATATAAAGTCCACAAAACTTGTTGAATATAATATTTTACAATTTTCTAAATCTAATTAATTTTATTTATAAATTTTTATAATATTTAGGGATTAATCCGGATAATAGTGTTTGAATATAAATATGGGTGAAGGTGGGCGAGACTTGACATATAGTGAGGAAGAGAAGTTGATGCAGCGACCGCCAGAGGGTCAGTGGTGCTTGTTGTGGTGCGGGTGAGGGATGGTCGCACGGCCGCTCTCCCTAATATTATCTAGATATATTTGTGGATTACCTCTAATGAAACTTGTAGTATGACTCAGTAGTGATGGATACAGTACCATTTAGTGGATTTCAGCAGCAGCTGTGTGGATGAAACTGAGGTGAGTACGTCACGAGGAGGTGCGAGGGAGGGAGGCCACAGCAAGTGCAGATGGTAAGAGAGTGTCGAGTTTCATGGGGAGAGAGCGGCGACCCGCGCCCACAGGCCGCCCGTTTGGGCTTATTCCCGCCCACACGCCACAAGTACTTCTCCTTTCGTTCTGAAACGTGCAGGAGGTTTGTAGGACAAATAGTTGTGCCTGTTGAACGGGTGATGGTCCGTGGTGAAGGCAGCGGCCGCCACCTCCACGCCCCAAGTTTGGTGTCTTGTCCAGAGCACCACTGGGGAGTTGTACCCCATGACAGTGGTGGGTGAGGACAGAGGCAAAGTCCACTCAAACTCCTTACCTCATGATGTGTGTCTCAACCTGCCATATACCCCAAAAAGTTGTGTTTCGTCACCTACAACGTGTCCATGGTAACTGAGACTGTTGGGTGCACCTGCCAACATATCTTGCACACCTTTTTTTTAACAATTGATAGGTTTATGGTCATTATATTCATAATATCTTGAAGAATATGAAATATGAAGGAATTAATCTTAAGTATTTCAGGCCTGTAACTTCATGTAGCTACATGGCCTTTGCACCTGCTGTAGGCCCAATGAGCCACATTTAGGCCTATTTTCTCTTACAAATATTTTGAACATGGAATTGAAATATCTTTTTGGGGATGTTTATGTGGTGGCAAAACAAATTTTACATTTTTTCCTGGAATGTTCAAGAAAATTAATGACTAAAGTGTGTATGTAGCATTATGAGTTATTATGGTACTGTACCTAATTATTAACAAAGGTCAGGAGGGGGAGCGGCAGGTTGAGAGCATTAATGGTGGTTGATAAAATGATTCAATAACAAAATGATCTTTGATTGTGGTAATGGTTTGCACATGCAGCTAATTTACCATTCTGATTACCCATTCTTTTGGAATAAGACGTGTGCATTACCTTACCTCCAGATTATGATGTACTGTATCAAGTGTGAGAGAAAACTGATAATGAAATAAAGTGTAGAGTGTCCCCACCGTCTTGTAAACTGTATAAAGATCGTTACATAAGGTTCAGTTTTCTTGGTTAATTTGACCCTTTTAAAAGAACTGTATTCTTACCTAGTTGGGTTCCACACCATATTGACGGAGGGAATCCCATCCGTGACCCAAGTTTTCTGCCATATATTCTTGAATGAGTTTAGTTGATGGGGAAAGATCAACTGAAGGAAGTAAATGGTTCATTATGCTCAACTTGCATAAAGAAAAAATCTACGGATTTCATAACTGACATGTGTCTAGAATACGCTTTGTGGATGTCCTTGTGTGCTAAAAACAGGATGGGTTATGAACAAGTTTGGGGCTATAACAGGTGAAAGGACCGAAAAATTACCATATCATAATCAGATGTGATCATAGAAGTATACCATGAGCAGAAAGCCCATTGAGTGTGGATAATCGAGTTCCATTGTCAGTGTTAAATGGACCATCACTCTCTTATCCACCTTCATTGAACACATTCTAGTAAGTTAATATCACCAGCAAACCCATTGTGTCATATTACTGGAAAAAAACTCTATCATTGGACGAATATGAGTCGTGTAGAGCCACAACATGAAGCTAGCATTTCGACCAAGGCTGTGGTATCATACAGTTCATATACAATAGACAAAATGAGTTAACTAAATGATGTATGAAGATCGCAAGTAAATAAGTACAGTATAATAGGTAAAGTTTGGTTAATTTGATCTGTTTTAATGGAACTGCATGATATGCTGTGTAAATGTATGTCTGATGTTATTGAAGTAGAATATATTTCACTTTGGAGCAGAAACTTTGATTCCCTGGTTACTTTACTCCCAACAATGGGTACCATGCACCTGAATGTAGAAGTAACAAACACTTATTAAGCTGTAGGGGTTACGAACGGGTTCTGTTCCTGAGGACGTTCTTAAGTCGGAAATGTACGTAAGTCGGAACACATGCTATGTGCATACTGTACTTACAGAACGATGTTTAAAATCCACCTGAAATCACTTAGTTTAAGAGAAAAGAAGAAATAGAATGGCAAAATACAGTAAATGAACGTAAAAAATAAGTCTTCGGGTAAATAAAATACTGTAAATTTAAAGTTTAACCCCGCTCGTATCGACGGACGTTCGTAGGTTGTGGACCCCCTAGTGGCATAGGTGTGTGTATGTATTTTCCTAGATTATTTAGCGAGGTGTGGTTGGTTCATGCTGTCTGCTGTTGTACGTTGTTTAGTCTCGCATCCTCCTTTGAAGATAATTGTTGAAAACACTGTGGCCTTCATGGACATTTTCATCAATCTTTTCGAAAGTTTATCTCAGTTTTTCCGAGATGCTTGTGTAGCCAGGTAGCTGCCCCGCCAGTTAAACGTAACAGCTTCTCTAAGTGTATAATACAGCTAATACCGTCTCGTCAGCCAATTCTAAACCTCATTGTTATTATTTTTGTGTTTTCAGTATATTTTTACCCAGTTTTCTAGTTCCCAGTGTGATTCTACTTGTTTTTATTATTATTTATTTATATTAGAAAAACTACAGTAATTAGAAGTGAAGGTTAGGTTAGGTTTAGTTTCCTTTAAAGTTACAGTATACAGTACTGTACTGTATTTCATTAAAGATTACTGGAGACCACCTCTATTACCAAATACAGTACAGTACTCGGGTTGTTATTTGCTGTTATGATATTGTTGGTTTAAGTAAAATGGATTACAGTACAGTATATTTATCTCATATAGTAGTGTTATATCTGCAACCCAAATCCACACATGGAATATTATTAATTATTATATATTGTGCTGTATATTATATACCAATACCTGGTACTGTATATATTATTATTTTTATATTTTTTTATCTTTGTTAGCTGGCATATTCTCATCAATCAAGCACTGAATATGGGAGAGCTGTTTTTACTGTGGAACCATATCGTGCCTCTCACTCCATTGAACAACGCTTAACAAATGTCACATAAACATCTCTAGACCTCGGAACATCATTAAAATATTGTTTCTTTCGTTCTCAACCACATCATCATCATCATACTCTTCCCTTTCTTTGTGATCCAGATTTTTCCCGCATTATTACCAGTCGAGGAACCATGATGTCTTTTGCATCTTTATCGCTGCTATACCTCCTCACTAAAATCCTGGCCAACATATACCTTTAATAAATCTAGTACAGCTTATATTTATTAGTGCTATTGGTCTTTGTTTTCTAATGTCTCCTCAAATCCTTCAAAATTGTGGTGTTTTTGCCAGGTCTGCTGTACAGTATTTATTATTTTTGTTTAACCCCAACCCTTGCATGTTAAGTCATGAGCAATAGGCTACTGTACATATTTTAATATTATACAGAATTTTTAAAGGAATAACTTATCACTTTGGCATACCGTGAAGATGCAATAAAAAGATTGTTGGAACATTTTAAGATTTTTAATGACAGCCTGATCCATCGGCTGACACAATGAACCATTATTGTCACAATTATTGCCGTTAGATGATGCAAGGCTATTTTATATCGTGTAAGTAAGAACATTGTCTATAACAGTTCTATCTGTATCCTGGATATTTTTACTTTTAACATTATTTTCAATAAATGTCTGTTTTATTAAGGGTGGAATGTGCTTAGGGATGCCATGGAGCAGCCTGGCAAATGGTTGTTATCTATACAATGCCGCATTGCATGTTCCTTTTGTTAGATAATTTTACCCGTAATTTGAATATAGTTTTTTCCCAATTTTGTTACAAAATATGGTAACCCTGAAGCAGATGGCTAACACCAAAATGCATTGTTCAGTTTTGTTAATTTTTTCCACAGATGTTCATTGGATGATTGTAAGTAAAAAAATTGTGTATATGACAATGCGCAGAACTTAACAGAACCTTGCCTAACTTCCTAGCACCCTCAGACCTCCAGCCATATTAAAAAGAAAGTACGTGCTGTATACTGTAATTACTTTTAATATCTGGTACCAATGAAAGCAACTTTCATGAAGCGGCATGGTGTAATTTTAGGTTTTTTGTGGACGGAGAGCATGCTTGGGCCAGGCGGGTAGATTGTTGCCTGAAAACAAATATAAAACAGATGACAATGCGGCAGATTTTTTGAAGGAATGCTGTATGTACGGTAAATAATTATTTTTTTCACTTTCTCTACATTGTCGTACGTTTTTTTTCCTTGCGTACTATCATCCAAAGAATAAGTGGGAAAAATGAGCTTAATTGAACAACATATTCTGGTGTTAGCAATCTCCTTCAGGATTACAGTGAGTACAGTACCTATACAACTCAGATTGCTAGTGTCACTGTCATTAGCCACAGTAGGAGGGTGGAGGGATGACCAAGAAGCAAAAGGAAGGATTTGCTTAAGAAACACTAAAAAGGAGGAGGCTAGATATTCAGGAGTATAATCAATAAAACACATGTACAGTAATACATTACTGTACTGATAGCTATAGTACAAGAATTAAAAGTACCAGTATTGGTTTAGTATAAATGCATTAGTATTAATGTTCCAACAATAAATATACATTTAAACATTATTGATTAAAGTCATAAGCTGTCACTTTTGTTCTGTAGTAAATACAGCTCCTCCCTGACTTACGACGGGGTTCGGGACCCAAATCCAGGTCGTAAGTCGAAATGGTCGTAAGTCGGGGAGGAGCTGTAAATCTAAAAGTGGAAGAGACTGTGTGGTTCACCAAGCCTAATTTCATGTAATGACCCAAGACTTAAAGTACTGTACGTATCCCTATTACCCTGTAAGTACTGTACTGTTTTGTATGACAATTACGTTTTTATTTTTTTTTTGTGAAAGCATCATGCTTATTTTTTAATGTAAAAATGAACTAACACTACATTCAGTATAGCTAGCTATTAATAAATACAGACATCACAGTACAGTATAACACTGTACCAGAGCAGTATTTTAAAGATCCACTTACCATATGCTGTCCAAGTATCCAGCTTATCCCTTTTACTGCTAACTATAACTACAGTACTGTACTGTATAGGACCAACAATTTGTGAATGAGTGCTTGTTTACAAAAAATCTGATATAGGTTGCAATTACATGTACTGTATTGTACACTAGCTACTGTTTTCTTTGATTCATTTTTATCAAAGTAACCTGTAGGATATATATTGATTTTTTTTCATAAACCTTCTACGGCATTTAGTATCTAATTGTGAAGGTGATATTCTTTACCCAAATGTTCACTGCATCAGGTTCAGTCTACCCCATGTTTGATATTTCTCTTAGGGTGAATTTAATTGACTATTGAATTATAGGGGTTTGGCTTACGCCCCAGTTTCCTCCAGAGAGTAATGTAATCTTGACCGGGTCGTTGCTTGTTGTATTCGATAAATTTGCATATACAGTATCTTGTACATGTATCTTGTTTAAAGCTATTTCATATGTAAACTTATAATAGGCACCAAACAGTACTGTATACAGGGTGGTTGGGATTTGAGAGAACAGTACAATACTGTATTGGCCAAGTCCTGTGTAGAGGAAGGCTGATACGGGTTGGGGATGTGGAGAGAATGGACGAGATCAGTTGCGTCAAGAGGTGCACGAGTTTAAATGTGGAGGGGCGGGGAGCCAGGGGTAGGTCAAGAATGATAATGGGGAAAGGTTGTAAGAAATGACATTAGAGTTAAGAACCTGACACATGAAATTGCAAGAGACCTTGCAGCATGGAGAGCTGCCACCAGGTAACCACAACTAATCTGTACAAGCATGATCATGATGACAGTAGTTACATTTTAAGTATTTTTTTGCACAATGTTATTACTGATAGATATAATTTTGGTCCTTCAATTAGGTTACTGTATTTTAACTGCTACTTTGTTCCCTTAAGTGAAGGATGACTTTGTGTACAGATAACATTTGGGTTCAATCTATTTACAGTACCAGTACAGTATCATACTGTACTGTACTAACGTGTACCTCCATTCATATACTGTATTTCTGTGCCACCCAAATTTTTGGTGGGATTACTCGGGAGCTGTCAAGCTTGAGGTTTGGGAATTTTGTGGGCTTTTTTATGTACAGTATCTTTCAATTTCCAGATTAAAAACCTTATTGTATAGTATCTCTTTTCTGACTTTTTAAATTTGTTTTCTTGTGTAGAAACTGATCTAATATTGTGTGCTTAAGATCTTAGCTGCTGGTGTTTGTTAATACAGTGATGTACTGTACTGTACTCTATATAACATTACCTGATTTGAATCTTGTAAGAGTGGGGTCACTAATGTTTCATGTTATCTTTTGGTGTAGGAAGTAGTACAGTGCATTATACTGTTCAAAGGACGTGAACCTGGGGGCATTGGTAGTGACTCGCACCAACCCTGTTTTTTACCTTGTGGTCCCATATATACAGTATAGCTACTTGGGATAGTGAATCTGCTTGCTATATGATGATGGCTAACCAGAAGAGGTTATCTATCATTTATTTCATCACTTTTATTGTTAATGACAAGTGCATTTACTGTATTATCCTAGACTATATGCTTAAAGATCTTGGTCACTGAAGCAAGTAATACAGTACAGTACAGTAGTACATTACAGGGCATAACATTGCCATTAACTAACGGGAATCCGACGTGTTACGGAGCAGTCATGATGAGACTATTTTTAACGTGATACTGTACTGTATATTTATAATGGTATGCAAAGCTATATAATCTCTCATATGTATTCATTGACATAGCGAGAAGTGATTAAAGTCTTCTCAAAAGTCGAGCATTTTTTATTTTTAATAAAACTTTAATTTGTGTTTTTTTTAATTGGTAGCACTGGTCTCTATACAGTATGTACTGTACAGTATAGTAGAGTATTAGACTTCATGGAATTTGTCTAACTTTTTGGTCAATAAGGTTGTTAATTGAAAAGCCATTTCCTATGTTTCCCAGTACCGTACCTTTATATGCATTTCACATATTTCTGTCTATATCACAGTTACATAGTTAAGATTGTATAGAGTGGGAATGACAATTACACAGTGGCCTGGTTCACTAGCCCATCATAGATAGTCTTCTCTTGTTGGATAGACATACTGTACCTGCATTATGAGGTCGTGAGTTGGGTGGTGGTACCTGTACAGGGTTTAGGATTGTGGTAGTAAAGGCCACTGGCTCCCTCTGTGACCCCAAGTTTGCAGGTATGGTAGGATTAGTGATGTTTACCCCTCAGGTGATTTGAGGAACATATTCCTCTCCTGAATATTGTCTACAACTAAGTCTTTCAGTTGAGAACCTGATAAAGCTAGCTGTTGTGGCTTGGAATATAGAAAAGTTCGAGGTCCTTACTCTTTCATGCAAGTGTTCATAAATTTATAACCCACAGAGTAGCCTTCAGCCCCTGGTGTTGTCTGTTTTCCCATGAGCAAGTTGTGCAGTATAGTATCTGTTTGGAGATTAGGGGCTAAAACTTGGAAAATTTTGTGTACCGTACAGTATATATGTTAGTGTACTGTAGTATACATACCCTGCCATGATGTAAACTCGTGCCTGTGTTCCAATAAGTTTAAATTGAGTACTTTTAGGTTCCCCTAGGCAATGTATTGTTTAATGGAGTTACTGGAAGGAAGCAGTAACTAACTTATGTACAGTCTCAGACAAAAGTTTATGTGGACACTTGTTTGAAACTGTACTTAACGTAAATGAGATACAGGAGTTCAGAGACTCTTTGCAACAGTGCGGGGTCTCAGACATATAAGAAGACTTGAGTTCGTAACTCCCTTGGATGTTTTCTAGCTCCTCATGTTTGCGAGTTTCTTGTTCGGTAGCTAGTGATATAAAGATGTAAGAGTGTTTTACCATAGAGAATGCTGTTACTTTGAACTGTACGGTATATTTTGTTTGGTATCTACAGTACAGTATATTATTTTAAAAGTTGTAATCGTATTTGGTACATTACCTTATCAAGATGTTGTTGGTGGAGGTAATACAGTACATGCTCATATTTCTCTTGCTGGGCTCACTACAGTAATAGTAACATATATATTATCACTTCTAGAACTTTTAAACTCCCTTCATAGTGTGTGTGTGGTACAGTGCTTTGTCATATGAATGTCTTTTCACTCCATTCCCATTTTAATCCAGATTTGATCATACCTGTACTGTACTTATACACAGTTCACTTTCATCTTGCAAATACTGTATAATGAGCAGAGGTTTTCACATATGTGGCTGCACATCACACTATTTATCTTGCCCAGGTGTAATGCATCATTGGAAAAGATTTCACAAGGAAACAAAAGCCATTCTGTGCCATTCCCAGATTCCCTAAGTTTCAGAAGTCGTAAATGACACACCTTGCCTGTTCATTGGTGAGCCAAATAAAGAAACTGTAAACTCTTATTTATTTTGTTCCATTCTCTATACAGTACTTGGTCTAAAAGGATCTTTTCATGCGGCTGGAGATGAGCCTGTAAGGGGCCTCTTTTCGGTACACACTTGCAGTATTTGTGGCACTGCACTTGACCTCTTTCACTTCTCCAAATGTAAAGTTGCCTAACCATTCACAGCTGAGTGAACATTTAGGTGCAATTGCTGTATCCACTTGGTCACTGATCACCTTATTAGCTCATATGTGAATCCTCTTGTGTTACTCCATTCATCTTCGACTTAAAACATGTCCCAACACAGCTAATTCGTGCACCATTATCTTTCTTATCTGTGGTGTCATTTGTCTCTCGTAACACCCTTCAGGAGTTTGGCTAGCACCCCTAAACCACCAATTATTGTGTCAAGGCTTCCTCATTTTAGCGTCCATAATATTAACCATCCCTCATGCGCGTATTGTCCCTTGAATCATGTCAAGTCAGTCATCTGTTACTCACTTTGTGCATGTATACTCTCCCCTCCCCTCCTGTTACAGTAAGTACTGATATGTGGCAGCGTGTGACAGTTGCCGTGTGGTGGGTTGTTACTGCTCGTCTGCTTCTAATTTGCACTGAGGTGGAAGTTTACTCGATTAATTTGTGTGCGTGTTGCGTTGAGGAATATTTTTTTAAATTTTAACCAATGAGCGTAAGATTCATTGGAACTGTACTGTCGACTTAGAATCGCCTGAGTTGTAAACATAATTTGTTGTAAGGTACTTGGTGTGTACTGTACTCTTATCACCTGCCTTACCTCTCCAGTGATCTTGGGATTTGTAATGTAAGACTTAAAATTGGTGACTAATTAAACAAGCCTATCATGTGCCAGTGTGTAGCCGGGACTAGGCACTATAGGGGTGGACGGACGTGTAACTCTTCTAGTTAGTATCATTAACGGTAATTTATAATCATGGATACCGGGCTGGTGATGGTCAGCGTATCCCCTTTACCCACCCATCTGCACTTCCGTTCCGGGGGAAATTGCTTTTTTCCTCAACCCCCCATGTGAAGTGGTGCTACTAGAGCCCCGATAATTATTGTGTGTGCCATTACCGCCACTATCATGGGTACACCATACTGCCCGGCGTTCACGAAGGGAAACAGATGACAGTCCATTGTTTTGGAGCACTGATGCGTACGAGGATTTCTAGTTTGCTTTATATATACTGTACATACGATTCTAATATATAAATGGCTCCATGCATTTACCTGTCTTGTACAAGTATGGTATGTATATTTAAGATCAGCTGTCTCTGGTGTTGACGTTTGTGTATTTGGGTTGGTGTACAGTATTTTGTAGTAATTGTGTAAGTTCCAGGGCACTTTGTGTGGTGATTATCGTTCTTCATAATTACGTTTAATGTGGTTAAAAACGACTCCTGTATATAGGCTATACTGTACCCTGCATTATACGGTGTACAGATACTGGTACTGTAGAAGTTCGGGTATTTTTGTAAAAGATATTTCCATCGGTGTTAAGGGATGATCCGGATGATACCAAACAGTGCTTCGATTTACTGGCTTCAAACGTGATCTGGAGCCCTAGGTGTCATCATGCGTCACTCGTATTTATTTAGGAATATCTAATATCCTGGTGACATTTTGATAATTAATTTTATGCTGCCCGATAGAGTAGCTTTATGTTTTTCGGCTTTGTTCGAGACCTGTATTTCA
The DNA here is from genome assembly GCA_958450375.1 of Homarus gammarus. NCBI lineage: Eukaryota > Metazoa > Arthropoda > Malacostraca > Decapoda > Nephropidae > Homarus > Homarus gammarus. The sequence continues at coordinate 3,695,623 of CAUDMG010000502.1, forward strand.
TCTCGTTACTGGGTTGTTAATGATAGGTTAGGTAATACAAACAGCTGCTCGTTTTAGGGGACATCAGCCGGGTATATCGACTTTTTTTTATTATTTAATGAAGTTATTCAAATAACTTACTGCCTCTGAAGACTTTATTCAAACTTAACTTTATACATTCTGAAACAATTTTTATAACTTAACACTCAGACATATGAAGGAGTCTTAGGTGTGTGGGTTAACCTTTGTCTCCGTGGTCAGTATAGTATAACACTCGCTGCTGTGTATGTATGATGGGCATTTATAAAAGGTCACATACTAAAGGTTTTGTGGATTTTATTGGTCTTTGTTCTTGTATTGGAATCATTATTATTATTATTTTTTAATGACTGAAGTCCTTTGGTTTCATATTGATTCTTTGGGAGTTAAAATGAAAGAATCAAACAATTCTTTTTATTGAAATGATTCGTATTTTTTAGTGTTGTATTAATTAACTATGTCAGTCTCCTCCCCCACCCTGACATGTATGGGCGAATCTGAAACACAGGTATGAGATATGGGTGCGTGTGCGCCGCCGCCCCCCCCCCCCCCCCCCCCAGGATCTCCGTCAAATTGTTTATGGTCGTAAAATGTAAACCAGTCTGGAGATAACGCAGAGCTAGGATGATAACCTGCTGTGTTGACCTTTTAAACATGTTTACATCGCAGGCAGCAGCTCTGTGATAAAGGGCTGCAGGTCATATAGGGCGCCAGCCATTGAGATTTAAGGTCCATTACCGCAGGGCTCCAATCCCGGTGATTAAGACTGGGCCCCATTTCCAAGGTTTAGGTTAGGCTGAGGCTTATTTGGACGAGGTCTCGGTGGTTAGGTCAGAGCCTACTTGAACTGGGCGCGAAGTTTAAATAGTTTGCTGGGTGGTGGTCCCATTACAATATGTCCCACTCACTAAAGGGCCGTCACGAGTACCTCAGAGGGCGGCCGAGAGGTGATGGTTTATTAGGTTCTTAGCAAAATTCAGTTGTTTCGTATCGTTATCACAAGGAGGCACATGAGGTAGCTGTGATGTGCTGGAAGTGGTCGAATTTCAATTATATGCACAGTCTCTAGAACTCCCTGAGGCCTCGGGAGCATAGAAAGAAAAATATTCACACATCCCTAACTTTTATAAATTGATAAGGAAATAATCTCAAGTTTTTCAGTAACGGAAGCTGAAAATGGGGAGGTAGGGAGGAGCCGGCAGTGTCAAGCAAGAACACACCTTGGCTTGATATCGTGTATTGGAAGTACTATCGCAAGACCACCGCATGGGCAAAAGCGCTCCAATATACTCACTACTACACACGTATACACTCCGCGGAGGGTAAAAAAAAAAAATTAATAATAAAAAAACACGGCGTCTCTGATATGGAAGTTGTGTACCGCCATGTCCGTGCCAGAATGACTAACACCAGCCCGCCATTTTACCGAGTTTTCTTTCTTGTCTGATTTTGATTGACTGGTTTTATTTCCTGTAAAATAGTACAGGCAGGTGTACACGTATTTCTGATAAGGTAATCCGGTGTGTGTGTGTCTGTGTGTGTGTCTGTCTGTCTCTCCCCCCTCTAGAATTCTCCCGTTTCACTTGAGTTAGACTGTCAGACGATCCTCTTATTCTTGACATTGACCGCGAGCTACGTGTTACATGCAAGGTTTGGCCTTGGGAGGGGAGGATGGGATACATACCTGTACTGCTTTTCCATATTTTGACAGTGAGAGAGGAGTTGGGTGCGGGAGGGAGGACATGTACCAAACCAGTTTTGACCGTGAGTTTGTGTAGTTTATCCAATTTTGATCTTGAGAGGGAATGTTTATAATCTTGGTTTTGTCGCCCAGTTCAACTATTAGTCTCTCTCTCTCTCTCTCTCTCTCTCTCTCTCTCATGACTAACAGGGAACAGATAAGCTTAGTATATCATCACTACAAAGCGTTCTGCGACATTGTTAGTTGTGCAATGGGGGGGGGGGGGGCGTGTACCCTCAAGTTCAATCTAGGTAATGGCGGGGGTGTGTGATGGGCCGGTGGAATCATCGTGGTGGTCCAGCATGGTAATGGTGTGTGTGAGAGAGGGTGGGCACTGCCGTAATCTGGTGGCTGGGGGAGGCTGACTCTGTATTTTTACGGTTGGCTAGTGGCCCCTCGATGATAGTGCTACTGTCATCTGGGGAGCTCAGGATGCACTAGTACACACACACACACACACACACGAAGTACTTTTGGTAGTCTTGTATGGGAGTGAAAAGCTTTTGGTTCTCGAATTATACCTGTGAACTCACGCAATGTCTGAGTGAGTGAACGAGATTCAGCGTGGATGGGTCATGTCGCTCTAGCTAAGGTCTTAACAGTAGGGTAGGTAGAGGGAGGGACAGCACGCGACGTGGTATTGGGAGCTACCACAGGATGTCTCATATTGGGAGCTACCACAGGATGTCACATATTGGGAGCTACCACAGGATGTCACATATTGGGAGCTACCACAGGATGTCTCATTTTCCCCTGAGAGTTCTGACTTACGACTCGGCTTCATGGTAAATATGCGGTATACCTATAATATATTTTTTGCTCGTGTGTATGTGGTTATTGGTGTCGCGTATAGCCATAACCATGCACGCTATGGTTTATCTGTGGTATATTGTACCCCCTGTAAAAGTGTACCGCATCGTATAGGTTTACATGTAGTATACCATATGCTCACTAAGACTATACGGTATACTCCTGAAACAGCAGCAGGTATTTCAGAGGTTAGGGGTGTCAGATTGGTGGACGGAAATAAAGTCCACAGGAAAAAAAATCACATGGCTTGTACACATTGACAACACAATATATGTATGGCATTGTACGTAGGTTGGGTTAGGTTAGGTTTTTTCCGTTCCTTTTTATCAGTGACTTTTTTTTTTAACCTTTTTCCTGGTTTCGTAAAATTGTATGTAAACTTGGTACCGTACTTAGTGTGGTCATATATCTACACGTCAGCTGAGGCCGGGGTTGATAGGCGTGCGTTGTGGAAGTTATATAGTGTACGGCTTAATATTGTGAGAATTTGGTGTGTCTCAGGTCACACAGGAGAACAAAGATGACCAAGAATATGAATCATGGGTGTGTTAGAGGGATGTGTGTGTGAAGGGGAGAGGGTGTAGGGTTAGTTCAGTTCACCAGCACTAAGGTGAGTACACTACCACGGATGCCACCACCCCCCCGTCCCCCCACAGCTGTCAAAATCATGGTCATGTATTCTGAAACTAGTGACCCCTCCCCCCCAACTCTAAGCTTTTCCATCGTAACACACCCCCCCCCTCCCCTCCAAGTCGAATTAGGGTGTTTAATCATCAGGTGAAATAAGCTGTTGATAATGTGGCCAGCTTGACACCTACAGTAGTGTTTCATTGTAATTCGGATGTTATTATTGTGTTTAATCTAGATATATCAGGTGCATTCCTACGTCATCTAGAAGGACTATTCACCTCACGACACTTTGAAGATCTAGATCAAGATTGTTGGTTTTCATGCTGTCGATTACCTACACGGTGACTTAAAAGTTCTCTGGCCGTCATTAAGAGCACCCAAGTATCGGCTCACTGGACATAAAGGAAACTACTGTAGGTGCGGTATGTTGTGGTGATACTTGGGGAGCCGTGGAGAGCAGACATCTATAAGGAAGAGAGGTGTTTGGTGATAGAACAGCTACGTTAGGGCCAATACGACAGCAACAATTGGTCATTAAACAGAGAGAGAGAGAGAGAGAGACAGTTGAAACCATGTGTCTGTGAAAGGTGATACGCTAACAGAAACATGTGAAGGAAGCAGAGTGTAGTGCACATTCAACAGGTTGAAGCTGAAGTGGTACGGTAGTGCGTTTGTACTCCATCACAGCAACGTGTGCAGGGTGAGGCAGTAACAGTGTACACTAGTGAAGGTTGTGTGTGAGCCGCTGTAGTAGTTGTTTATGGCCTGTAGTTTAAGCCTGCTTGAAGACTACCTTAAAAAAAACCTGTTGTGTTGTGAGCTGGTAATGGGGTAGTGTGGTCTAGCCTTGTGACCGCAGAGGCCACACAAAGCTCGCTGTAGTCATGAGTCAAACACCTCTAATTGTTTCGTGAAGAGAGAGTGACGTCAAGCAACAGCGTCGTCACCCAATAACACAAAGCCTAGACCAGGAGTTCTCTGTGTGAGGGAGGAGGTCTCGTGGTGGCATACCGGATGAGAGCAAAATTTTATTGTTCTTAACCTGATGGGCTTCCCACTTGTCATATGTCAGCAATGATAAAGTGAACAAAGGCATCATCATCGTATTTTGGTTGTGGTGATTCGGTATGTTAGAAAGGCGAGTGCCGTTGAGGGGGGGGGGGGGGGTTGAGGTTCTCGTCCGCGCCACACACCGCAGCTGGTACGGCTGGCCTCCTGCCCCGCTGAGATAATAGCGGTAAAGCGTGAAGAATGTGATGTCAGGACGGCTATTATCTTTGTAGGTTGGTGATATCGTGTTTCCGGTGGGGGAGAACCAGAGGCTTTGGTCGGCTGACTTCGTGTGGTGTTTAAGGCGTGATAACCTTACGTGTGTCTGTGTGTGAATGGTGTTCCTTCTGCCTCACTCACTACCGAGTTTAATTAGTGAGGATATTTCGCTTTTTTTAGATAACTTTTTTTTTCGTCTTTTAATTAGACTTGATTTACCTCGACGCCTTAATACAATCTGCCCAGTCTTACATATGAGGCTCGTCCCGTCGTCCGTCACCGCCTGGTGTGTCCAGTTAATGACGTGTGGGAGGTAATTTCCCCGCGGATGGACTGGGGATGAAATGATGATTGTGTGGACGCCCGAGTGACCATTTTCAGCTGTCCCTCTGCCACATGCATGACGAGAGCGAATTAATTTGCAATACAGTTGTGTGTGTAGACCCGAGGGGGGAAAATTACCTCAAATGTTGGAGACGTCACAATGGGTGTGTTGTTTCCCTGTACCTATCCACTCTCTCTTTCCCCTCCCTCCCCTCACTCTCGCGCTCTCTTTTTACCCCCCCTCCACCCTCTTTGTTCGCTCTGTTCGTGGTCTCTCTCTCTCTCTCTCTCGTTGGGTACAATACGGTAGTCTCTCTTTTCCGTTTTCTTTGTGATCTCTCCCTCGCTGTCTTTTCTTACCCACCTCTCTCTCTCTCTCTCCTCTGTATCTCTCTTTTATCTACACATCTAACTCTTTCTCTCTGCCCCCTTCAAAACAAACAAACACAAACACACACACGAACATAGAATGAAGGAAACTGCAGCGGGTCGGCCTTGTTTACACCTAACCTCTCTCTCTCTCTCTCTCTCTCTCTCTCTCTCTCTCTCTCTCTCTCTCTCTCTCTCCACCGAATGCTATTTTTTCCCTGGCTTGCCTATTGTTGATCTTCTTTCCCCCTCTCCCCTTTAATCCCACTTTTCCTCCTCCTCCTCCACTACAATTTCTCATTCTCTTCAACGTTTTTAAACGTTTTCTCCTCTTTCCTCTCCTCTCCCCACCCTCTTTTTCCTCTCTCCCTCCTCCTTTTCCTCCCTCTCCTCTTGTTATTTGCAATTTTGTTCGTTACACACACACACACACACTCACCGGAGGTAAGAGAGTGATTCTGAGAACAGGTCATCTGCCGTGGTCTATTGTACGGTACGAAAGGTTACAGGTCACATGGGGCCCTTGTCCTAGTAGGCCCCAACCAAGACCATTAGAGCCCATTGCGATTGTGGCCATGTAGGATTGGGGGCCCTGTAGTATGGAGACCCTGTAGGGTTTGGGACCCCTCATACGAACCGGGTCCTAGAAGAAGAGCTACCGCCTTAATTGTGGTCCCATGGTCTCCCCCAACAGGTAAACATCTGTACAGAAATAACTTGATCGAGGCGTTTAATTAATAAGTGGCAGGTGAACGAGAGTGTGAGTGGCGTTGAGGTTTCGAGGACTCTGGGTAGAATGTCGGGGTGTATGGTGGCGTTGAGATCGTGGGAGAAAGTTATGGTGGCGTTGGAGCAGTAGTAGAATGTTGTAGTGGCGTTGAACTCGTGGTAGTGTTGTGGCGTTGAGTTCGTGGTAGAGTGTTGTGGTGGCGTTGGGGCAGTAGTAGAATGTTGTAGTGGCGTTGAACTCGTGGTAGAATGTTGTGGTGGCGTTGAGTTCGTGGTAGACTGTTGTGGTGGCGTTGAACTCGTGGTAGAATGTTGTGGTGGCGTTGAGTTCGTGGTAGAATGTTGTGGTGGCGTTGAACTCGTGGTAGAGTGTTGTGGTGGCGTTGAACTCGTGGTAGAATGTTGTAATGGCGTTGAACTCGTGGTAGAATGTTGTGGTGGCGTTGAACTCGTGGTAGAATGTTGTGGTGGCGTTGAGTTCGTGGTAGAATGTTGTGGTGGCGTTGAGTTCGTGGTTGAATGTTGTGCTGATGTTGAGGTAGTGGTAGAATGTTGTGGTCGTGGTAAGTGAGAGGATAGAATGATCTCTTGAGGTGCTGGTAAGTATGTATTGCAGGTGGTTGGTGGTGGCGACCTGTGGTGTAATTGTCATCATGCTCGCCTCCTAAGCGAGCGGACCCGGGTTCGATCCCCGGGCAGGGTGAAACTATGGGCAAGTTTCTTTACGTCATTTGCCTCTGTCTACCCAGCAGTATTTGGGGACCTGGATGTTAATCGATTTGCGGATCGTATTCCGGGGTAATGGTTAGCCAGTGCAGTTTGCGAGTTGTCCGGTCTTCTCGGACTATTCCTTGACACTTGAGTCGTGCAGCTCGTTAACTTAGGATGTCACCGGTTGTTGTGTTGGCGACAGCTTCTACACCATAAACAAATTCATGCCTGGGTGACCCTTGGGCAAGCTTAGACTATGGAGAAGCAAGAGCCAGTATAAGTGAAGAGCAACAACAGGGGAGGAAGGGCATTACAGCTGGTGGGCCACGAGGCAAGAGTTGACTGCCAAAAGGGGGGGAGGTGTGTGGTGTGTATATTTGTATGGTGTCAGTCTAGGCGGGTGTTAGACCTCCTCGCGTGCCCACTACCGTATACATGGCCGCCTGCTGGTTCGTGGAGGGAGAGGTGGTCTGTTTTTGTTGTTGGGACTATATCTGACTTGATTTATAACCTCTTCTGTGGCTGGCTGTCTGTCTGTCTGTCTTGTAGGGGCAATTGGATTTAGCTAACCTAACTTTAATAACCTTACCTAACTTAATCTAGCCTAACTTCATTTTCGCCCGGTTAGTGTTAGGGTGGTTAATCTTTAGGTGAAATAAACTGACGTAGAGATTTTTCAGGTGATCCAATAAAAATACCATTACATTCGGCTTCACGTTGCTGCGGTTTGGTTTTAGAAGTCAAGTGCTGCTATTATTTCCAGGTGACCCCGAAGACGTAATTTAGTAGGTGGTGGTGGGAGAGGGGGGGGGGGTGGTCTGTGTGAGAGTGTGAGGAGGGCGAGATGTCAACAAACTAGTGAGTTACCCAGGCTGTAAACACACTGGCCTCAGGCTCCTGTTCCCTTCCCTCCCCAAGGACCATTGTCGCCCTCCAGTTTTCTCTCTCTCGCTCTCTCTCTCAGCAAATTGTTCTCGAAGTGCCGGTATATGGTCCCAGAATGACCAGATAATATGCAGGTCTCGCTGTGAACTTTGTGCCTCAATCCTTGTAGCCAGACCGAGTATATTGAGGTAGAATACAAGTCTCCCATTCTTTTTGTTTTCGCTTTCGCAAGATTTATATACTGTATATTTTTTTTTAAATTTAAGGGGTGTTGTCCGTCCATTAATTTTGCTTTATATGCCCCGTGTGTGTGTGTGTGTGTGTGTGTGCAGAGTCTGGAAATACCTAGAACCAACTTGATGTGTCATGTAGGTAATAGTTTCCTTCCTCGTACCTGTGATTAACCTATGAATACACCCTTGTCAACTTGGGGCATATCTAGGGGTCCCATCATCCACGTTATGTTGTATACTTGAGGCTATATATCCGGGTTTTACTTCAACCTTGGGACTTAGGCTGCTGAATCCCTCCCGGCCGCCCGCGTGTAAGTAATTAAGGTAAGAGTGGAGGTTATTGGGTGTTGGCTGCCTCCCACCCGTCCTCACTTAGTGTACACCGATTTCTCTGACCTTAAGTTTTGAGTTCCCTACTGTAAAAGGTCCGGGTGGGGGGGGGGGGGGTAATGCCAAGAGTTACTATGGACTTTGGACCCGATATATTGATCAAGTCGCGGCTGGTGTCTGTCTGAGGAGCGTTGTCGTATCTTGGGGGCTGAGGTGGTTGTGGGTGGGGTGAAAGGGGCTGATACACCATCCTATTCCTTACCTCTTGTCGTGGTAGCCAGAGTTTATAAAGTATATAGGGTAAACTATTTGTGTTATGGAACCAGTGGGAAATATGGTGAGTGAACAGAGAAACGAGAAGAAAAGAGTACTAGGGAAGTCATTGATTAACTGTGTGGCTGTGAAGGTGAGCGATGCAGGTGTTGTGTACGGTGAGGGAGTCGAGACACACACACACACACACCTGGCCGCCAAGAGCTTGTTATTCACCAGCCCTCAGGTAACTTGCCTTATCTCTCCCATCATCACCGCCTGCACTCCTGTATTGAAGGAAGGAAGGAAGGAGGGAGGGTGCAGGAGGCTTTGATCAACTCCACTCCGCGCGAGAATTTCTTTATCTAGTAATTGCTTCCCGGTGTCTCGTACAGAACTGAGAAAGTGAAGCTCGACTTGTGCAACCTGGATTTCTTGACGTCATTATACCAAGTAGGGGAAGAGTACTGGGTTAGTGGTGACTGTGTGTGACATGAGGTACTGTGTAGGTAGGCGTTGACGTGTATGTATGTCACTTCCTCACGTCAGCAGGACACTTTGCTGGGAGGAAAAATATATAAAACGTGAAACCTTTAGAGAACAAACGTTATCTCTGTTTATTTCCAGGTGTCGTCAGGCCGAGGTCCATGTACCGTTGACTCAGACTATTACAAACACGTTTTAGTGACGAGAGGATTAAGATAACATGTGTCTGTGTCATGGGGAGGAGGAAAGGTGGTTAGTCATTCCACCTTCAGCCAGATATCATATTGTTGGAAATGATATCAGTTTAAAGAGACTTAGATAATCTGACAGAAATTTCATAGATGTTAGTAACTTTGATGGGGGTGGGGGTCGCATATTGACTACAAAGCTTCAGTAGTCGTCCGGCGCGGGGTGATTCAGGGTGTTTGTTCATATAACGTGTCGGTGATCCCCCTAGAGGAGTGGGTAAATCCTGCAGCACGCCCTCATTACCACACCTTCAGTCTGCTGGCCACACCGTATAACACACCACTCCTCAGTATATACACACGCCTCTGTCTGGGTGGTGGTGTGGCGTTTATCGTATCCGCTGTGGTCGTGGAGGTGGCGCAGGAAATCTTTACCTTCGTTGGATTTAAGGCACTGAATAACTTACTAACTTACGTGTCCTATACCTGTCGTTAAGTGTATGGTTTAATTTATATTGAGTTTTTTTTTGTAGTGTCATGTCAAGGCCTATTTAATGGTTTCTGGCACTTATAAGAGGCCAACCTGCCGTCAAGTTTACATATCATCCTCTTTGCATCGTTAGGCCTATTGCACTGTTTGTTTATTGAAATGACATTGTTTATATTTGATAGGATTATTCACCCCCCCCCCCCCCCCCGTTCCCTTATGTACGGTTGACCCCCTATACTTGTGGCTCTCTGGACACAACCACCATATTTACCATTAACTTTATGGCACTATTTACACATTCCGCCAAGTTAACGACACACGGTCACATTAGGTTTGTGGTGGCATCAGAAATTCGCACCTTTCCGGATGGTTTATGGCACTTAATTTACATCGTTCACTGGTTTTATGGCACCGTGCTCACCTGCTGGGTTTATTGTGGTGGTGGTCGTCGATTCTAACACTCGGTTTATGGCATCTTCCCAGTACTGTGTTCTCCTGGCTGTATGGCACCGGTCACCTAATATCACTGGGTTTATGGTGCCATCCAACCATACCAGTGGGTTTGTGGCACTTTCCAGACTTCATACCAGTGGGTTTGTGGCACTGTCCAGACTTAATACCGGGTTTATGGCACTGTCCAGACTTCATACCGGGTTTATGACACTAGGTATACCACCACTTAAGTTTGTAGAACCCCCTCCTGGCTCGGCTTTTGAGTGTGTCGCCCTACAGAGCCTAACCTTAGTGCTTCGGTCAGTCAGTCAGGTATCTATCTAATCTGCCAGGTATGAGTAATTAAGTGGGTTTAGTTGTGTTAACTGTATAGTACGTCACTTAAGTGTACTTTATGCCTCAGTGTATAGTAACGTGTTTGGTTGTTCTCTTAACCTCCCTCCCTCCCTCCCTTCCTCTCTCCCTCCCTCCCTCCCTTCCTCTCTCCCTCCCTCCCTCCCTTCCTCTCTCCCTCCCTCCCTCTCCTACCCTTAAACCCCCCATTCCCTCCTCTACCCCTTGTTTAAACTTCCCTTCACCATTAACCTTTATGTAAACCCCTTTCCTCTCCTCTTTTTCCCCAACCCTTTTAAACCCCCTTCTCTCTACCCTTTCTTTAAACACCCTCCCTACTCTCTCTGAAATCCCCCTTCCCCCCCTCCCCTCCCTCTTTAAACCTTCCTCCCCCTCCCATAACCCCCCTGTGACGAGTCGACAAAGCCGTGTGCGTACTGTAATCCTGCCCTATGTGTGTGTGTGTTTTGAGTCGTTTATTTCTCGGTGACCCAATTAGTGAGGTATTGTTCATCCTTTCCTCGTTTTTATTTATTTTATTATTATGTTCACCATTATTAATTGTCTGGCCCTTTTTTGTATTGCAATTGCGTTTCATCAAGATTATTTGTTGTTTGTTAGAATTATATTTCATTGTTCTTGTTTTGTTGTTTGGGTTATTTAATTGTTGTTGTGATTATTGTTGTTGTTTCTCGTCCAAGGGTTGGTTGTGTTGTGGTATAGAGAGGTAGGATTGTGTTTTAATGAGTGAGGCCAGGTGAGGTGTTGTAACAAGTGAGGTGTTGTAGATTATAAAGTAAAGCAAGGCAGTCGTATGCTGAAGTGAGTGAGGTGACGTGTTGTAGTAAGTGAGATGACGTGTTGTAATGAGGTGAGGTGTTGTAATGAGTCTGAGGTGAAACAGGAGGATAGGAGTGTGGGGTAACAGGGTGGCGGCGTCGTAGTGGCCCAGCTGGCTCCAGAACGACCTTTATATTATTACTACAGCCAGGGATATACAGCTTGCATCACATCCTACACCACACACGCACACACACACGGTGGACGGAAATAAAGTCCACGGGAAAAAAGTCACATGATTTGTACACATTGACAACACAATATATATATATGATGGCATTGCACGTAGGTTAGGTTAGGTTTTTTCCGTGCCTTTTTATCTGTAACTTTTTTCTTGTGACCTTTTTCCTGGATTCACACACACACACACACATCCCTCCACACTTTCACTCACTCACACACACACACACCCCTCCACACTTTCACACACACACACACACACACATCCCTCCACACTTTCACTCACTCACACACACACACACACACACACACACACACACATCCCTCCACACTTTCACACACACACACTTTCCCTTGAAACACACACACACATCCACCCACACGTTCACACACACCCCTCCACACTTTCACACACACACACTTTCCCTTCAAACACACACACACACACACTCTTTCCCTTCACACACACACACACACTTTCCCTTCAAACACACACACACACACACTTTCCCTTCAAACACACACACACACACTTTCCCTTCAAACACACACAGAGACACACACACACACACACACACACACACACACACACACACACACTTTCCCTTCAAACACACACACACACACACTTTCCCTTCAAACACACACACACACACACACACACACACACTTTCCCTTCAAACACACACACATCCCCCACACGTACACACACAGCAGCCCTGGCAGCCATTGCTCGTGTGGCGCCGTTGGTCTCGCGTGAGAGGTTTTGTTTGACGCTACCTGACACCGGTTTTGTGTCATGTTGGTGCATTTGACAAATCTGTACTGAGGCTGTCACCAGGGGCAGATAAAATCGGGGGTCCGGCTGAGAGAGAGAGAGGAAAGGAGAAGAGAGTTAACACAATGGGAAAGTCTCTGAGTGAAGATACAGTCGCTCAAAAAAAAAACTATACGAAATTGTGTTAAGATAATGTGATACAGCGGACCAGATAATGTAACACAACGGACCAAGTATTTCTCAACCCTACTGAGACAATGGGAGTCGCGGTGTCCATTCTGAAGTTAATCGACTCCTCCCCCTCCCTCCCTCCTCCCCAAATACAATAAAAAGAGACAATGTAATATTTCTCCTGTTTTATCATCAGTTCAGGGAGCTTATGGGTGAAATCTTATCATTCGGTATCATGTTTCACTATGGTTGGAAATTCCCCTGACAGACACACTCACCGATATTTGTTTTAGTCTCTTCACTGATGCACCTGATTCACCTTGTGGCCGATTACTGCCTCATCTCACTGCCTTCCCACTGACCTTTCCGTGTGTGTGTGTGTGTGTGTGTGTGTGTGTGTGTGTGTGTGTGTGTGTGTTCCTACTTCCTGACCACTTGTTGATGCAGGGTAGCGTGTGGGTCTCTCTCTCTCTCTCTCTCTCTCTCTCTCTCTCTCTCTCTCTCTCTCTCTCTCATATAACAACACACCCATCGTCTAAAAGTGGTGTTGCTGGCCTCTTGGTAACCTGCTTCCTCAACCTTATCATGGACACTCGTTGATTTATCTTAACTCGCTCATAGATAGAGTCGGGAAGTGGAATATGAAGAAGCACTGTATGTAGTTGTTCACGATAGCACAGGATATGTATTGAGATTTCGAATGGTAACTACGCAAACTATGACGCTCTGTGTTAATGTGGGGATTATTATTATTAGTAGAAGTAGTAGTAGTAGTATAAGCAGTGCAAGTTTTAGTTTAGATTAATGACATGTTGAATTTGGTTAAGTGAGAGAGTTTGGGTTACATTCTTGGTTAGGTTAGGTATTCTCCCATAGCCCATTTCTATTGTGTCGATATCATAACGTTATCCTCTCCCATACGAAGTGGTTAAAGGTGTACTGGGATAATGTTGTGATATCCTTAACCGAGAACGGAACTTTGCCTCTGTGGTATAGCTCCAATTGGTTAATGTGACGCTGCTATCCATTGTGGTGTTATCATCCACTTACTCACGAGACGAACGAGCACACTAGGGTCGTATATTCCTAGAGGGTGACTGGTGGTACTGTACGTGTGTCTGACTGTTGTTTTTGGACGTGTGGTTGACTGACTGACTGACTTAATGTTGTTATGTACGTGTGTTTGACTTGTTTTTGTTCGTGTGACTGACTGACTGTTGTTGTTATTATTATTCATGCGAATGACTGATGGTATTATGTGTGTGACTGACTGGTGGTATGTGTGTGACTGATTTGACTGGCTGACTGAGTGGGGGAGGTGCAGAAATCTCCATTGTAAACAGTTGTGGTAATGTGGGCAGGAGGTGAGTGGTGGCGGCGTGTGCAAGGTAAACAAAGAGGTGACACCCAAGACTCCTCTAGACAACCAGGGGGTCATCTGATCCTTTACCATCACTACCTACCACTTATCACAATCACCATCATCACCTACTTACCACCATCACTTACCTACCACAATGACAACCCACCACTACCATTACTTACCACATTGACTCACCACTACCATCACCTCAACTACCACAATGACAGTCACCACACCTACCACAATGACAGTCACTACCACCTACCACAATCACAATCGTCACCCAAAATGATATTATTAATGATGAGGGAAGTCAGGGAAAGCTCTGTTTGTACTTAACCTACTTGTAAATTATCGACAATCATCATAATGGTACCGATACACACAGTGGACGATGACTCCTAGATTATACAACACGTCACTCTTAAAATGGGCGCTCCCAGCCAATCATAACACATATCATGGGTGACGTCATTACAGGTCATTGTCGGTTCACGTTGTAATTGGTTCATCTCAAGACGTGGGCGTGGCTTGGTAAGGGTTTCACCGTCCATAGTCCCTGTTGTAAGTGTTAAGAGAGGTTGTCACACTGACCTCCCAAGAGTTTAACCTCGAGTGACTGTAATTTCCCTGAAGGTTCGCAGTGAGTGGAGCGCTTGTGGTCTGATACGGTATTATTAAATGTGTTTTTCTGCTACCTACCACATTGGCGGTCCTCACCACACCATCTGTCACTCGTCACCACCACTACTACCACCCACCATCCATAGCGTCTATAACCATGACGACAACAGCAGCCACTACCACCATCTAAATGTTCATGACAGCGTAGCCACCACTCGTCAAGCTCACCAACTGAATGTGACCTTGATAGTTACTCTACCACAGTCCCGGTGGGTCAGCTTGTAGCCTCGTCACTTGAGTGTGTGCATTGCTTACCGTGTTCCTCATGGCCCCGGGGCGCAGAGAGGGTGGTGGTGAAAGGAACGTGGGAGTTGTATGGATGTTTTTGTTTAGGTTAGAGGTGTCGGTTATCCTCTCATTGTAAGGTGAACTGGGTGTCAAGAGTGGGTGACAGCTGCTGGGGGAGTGAATCATGAATGCCTCTCCTCCTTCACATGACATTCTGGCTGTGTGCGGCGGACGGCATGACTAAGAGTTCCTCGTGTTGTGGTGTCATGCAGGGAGTGTCCAGTCACCCGGCAGGGCAGCTGGGGAACCAACATTTCCTCATCTATTGTGGACAGCCTTCAGGAGATTATTCAACAGTCTTCCTCCTTCCTAGGGCGAGGGAGTAGTGTTGACTCCACTGTGGGCTGCACTGGTGTAGGGGGCGTGGCATTACCCTGGCAGTGTGACCTTGCATCCTAACGGCAGCAGCTGACATGGTCACGCTCACTTACATCCCGGTTTGGTGGCTGTTCTGGCGCTCCTGGTGTGTGTGTGTGTTGAGGCAGTAGACTGTGCCAGGCAGATGATTGTTTGACACACTTGCATCATTTATTGGGGCAAGAAGACCTCTAGCCGAGACGATCGTCTGCCCCATCTGTATGGGAAATTCACACTGTAGACTTGCAGTTGAATACCGTATGTTGGTGCAGTCTTCCTCCCTGGTCGGGAATAAGAGACAGGTGGGGGCTCTTGGTGTGTTGGACAGGTATTGTTATACATTATGAACTGTTATCAAGTAGAAAGTAACTTGGTTGTTAAACGAGTATCCATACAGGGTAGGAAGGCGTTACCAGGTGGTAGTTCTAGTGACCTGGATGAGCTACAGCTGTCTTTGGTATTGTTGATTGGTAAGTGGCATTAATTACTGGATCAGCTCGTACTTGTGTGGCCTTACCGAGACTGGTTTTACTCACACGGGCAACGTAAGAGATTCTCCGCCCGCCCCAGTGAAAGTGGAAGCCTTTGTTGAGGTGTGTAGGGGCGGCAGAGACACCAGCTGTGTGTGTAGGAGGGACGTCTTTGTCGAGTTTTACGCCGGTTAGTCTGGTGTTGGCTCCACCACCATGACCTGCTCAAACTCAACCACATTACCTCCACCACCACATGGCCACCACCATCACCACATAACCTCCATCACCACATGGCCACCACCATCACCACATGGCCGCCACCACTGTTGATAGGAGTGGTACTGGTCATCGTAGGCGCCCCCAGCCATACCACGTCTTTATGGTCCCCCAGACTGGAATTATTATGAGGCAGTGAGTGGGTTGTGGTGAGTCTAACGCGGCTCTCACACACCCCCGAGATAGTTTGATCATGGCGGTGGTTAGAGTGGGTGAAATATGAGTGTTGATTAGTCACAGCTCCGCCCCTGGTCCCTCCCCGCTCCCTACCCCGCCCCTGGCTCCTCCCTGATCCCCACTCACCCACCCCAGCTGCTGCTCCCTCCAGTCCTCTTCCTCCTTCTGCCTTCCTCTCTCACTTCCTTCTCCCTCCCTCCTTCTCTCCTTAATCCCTCCGTCTGTTTCTTCCCACAACACATTTAGCACTATAATACTGACGGCTGTACAAGGCTCTCTCTCACACACACACACACACGAATTTTCTCGGCGAGTGAACTAAACAGAAGATCCGAGGAGGCGAACAAGGTAATTACACAGTAAATCGTTCAGGAGGTGGAATGGGCCAAGTGTTTTTTGAAGAGGGAGAGAGAGCGAGAGGGGTGGGACGTCGTGATGAATGGCTCTGGTTAATCGCGTGTTGTGTATTTGGTCAGCCAAGTTTAACGCGCCTTTTTGTTGCATTTCAAAGCTGTCGTAGGAAGGTTGTGTGTTAGTGTTAGGGAGGTGTTGACGGGCGACAGTGATGTGAGAGTTACGTTAGGGATGTGGCGGCGGGTGACAGTGATGTGAGAGTTACGTTAGGGATTTGGCGGCGGGTGACAGTGATGTGAGAGTAGTGTTTGGGATGTGGCAACGGGTGACAGTGTTGTGAGAGTTACGTTTGGGATGTGGCAACGGGTGACAGTGATGTGAGAGTTACGTTAGGGATGTGGCAACGGGTGACAGTGATGTGAGAGTTACGTTAGGGATGTGGCGGCGGGTGACAGTGATGTGAGAGTTACGTTAGGGATGTTGCCATAGATGAAACAAAACGCACACACACGTTTTATAACTCCTGTAACGTCACAAGCTGTACGTGGTCAACACAAGCTGTACCTAGTGTCTTACTAATATACACTTGAATACGGTGTTAAAGAGTGTGCCGTTCTATCAGTCTTGAGACACTGATACCTCGTGGGATATGTTACCTCCTCCTCCCCTCTTCCAACCTCTTCCTCCTCCTCCTCGACACAAGTCCTACTCGAGTTTATTTGTGTGTTTATATGTTCCTCATTGGGATTACCTGGCGATCTCTCTCTCTCTCTCTCTCTCTCTCTCTCTCTCTCTCTCTCTCTCTCTGTAAAATAAGCTGGGAGGGAGGGGAGAATCTTCAGGTGAAATAAGCTGGGAGGGAGGGGAGAATCTTCAGGTGAGATAAGCTGGGAGGGAGGGGAGAATCTTCAGGTGAAATAAGCTGGAGTGGATAATCTTAAGACGTCAACATGGATCACGCAGCTTTCTCACGCAGGAATGTGATAGGAGACGCCTCAACCCCCCACACCTCGGGTTATCAGCGTGGAACATTGTGTAATATCCTGCCAGCCACACAGCCAGGCATACGGTTAACGACGTCAATAAAGATGTGAGAATAACAGGAATATAAGGTTAAGGATGTGTTGAAGTGTGTTGTGAGTGAGGATAGTGTGTCAGGGATGTGTTGTTGTCAAGCTAAGGGATTGTGATGGATGGTGGCAAGATAGTGACAAGTTAGTTACAGGAATGTCTTGACGGATTGGGTGACAGTGGTAGTGTAATTATCTGACGGGTCACAGACATCCATCCATGCAGGTGCTAAGTTGACAGTGATGTCTTGACGGGTGACAGGGAGTCTAGTTCACGGTACAAAAAGTTGCATTATAATGTTTTAGCGGGTGACAAGGGTCTGTGTGTGTGTGTGTGTGTGTGTGTGTGTGTGAGGGGCCCTGGCTCGTGTGTGTGAGAGAGAGAGAGGATCCCTGGCTCGTGTGTGTGTGTGAGAGAGAGAGAGAGAGAGAGGCCCTGGCTCGTGTGTGTGTGTGTGTGTGTGAGAGAGGGGCCCTGGCTCGTGTGTGTGGCCCTGGCTCGTGTGTGTGGCTCTGGCTCGTGTCTGTATTAAAGCGTTGAGTGAGTGAGGTGGTGAATACTCTAGCGGCACCACCTGCTTGTTGCTCCCATTATTGCCCCATGGACGCCCTCTTACTAACTCCTATGTGTTGTTGTGTTGCGTTGTGGTGTTGCGTTGTTACGTTGTATTGTGTTGCGTTGTGGTATTGTACTGTACAGCCGGCTGCCTCAGTGTAACACTCTGTATCAGTTGTTTTCACGTGTTTTCTTATGCTGGAGAAAATTTATCAGTATGTATGTAGCGTGTTGTTTGCTTCGCTGCATATGTGTTTGTCAGCTGATTTTTGTTTACGATGAGATTACGTTGGTACCGATGTTTACTACCAACTTGATCAGCTGTTTTTGTTTGTTTATGCGATTGAGTGACTTGGCAATTGTTGTTTGTTTACGTATGGAACTAGTGCAGCATATATGTTGTTTGTGTGGAGCTGTTTCTTGTTTATTGTGGTTATACTCAATTAAACACAATTGCTTCCACTAAATATTCCTAGATTCTATTTTGTGTTTGTTTCCGTCTTACCAACTTTTATCGGCTTTTGTGTCTGTGTTTATTCCTATTATATCAGTTTATCTCAGTTATTAGCTAATCGGTACTAGTTTTATCATTCTAATCTTCTTAATCTTCCTCCACTAACTCCACCTGAGAGATTATGTTGAGGCAGTGTATGTGTAAATGATTCCTATCTGGTGATAACATGTTTTAACCAGTGTTCTAGATCATTTTTAAAGAGACGTTATGTGTGTGTGTGAAGTGACGTAAGTTATTTGAAAATTTATATTACTGAACCCTTTATTTATAATATTCCGAGTCGTCATATTGTTCTTTGGGATTAATGAGGTGATATGATAATTAATTGAAAGCTTATTACTTGTTATTTTAATTTTGCTGTTTTGTGATACATGGAATGGTATACAGAGTTGAGTTGGGTTTTAATTTTCCGCTTTACTGGTGGACTTTGCATCTGGAGGCCTCCTGTTGCTGAAGTGTTTGGGCAACAAGGAACTGTACTGTAATACAAAGATTTATTTATCTTGTTGATAATGGTTATATCACAAATCGGGTGTTGCAATACTTGCTTAATAATTCGTATTTGGTTTCTTTGCTTCTGTAATTCTCTTGTTATATGAAGATAGCGTAGTGCAGTGTAGCGTAGTGCAGCGCAGTGTAGTGTAGTGCAGCGCAGTGTAGTGTAGTGCTAGTCATTAGTGTCAGCATATATCAGTGTGGTAGAGGCCGTTTATTGCTTCCTAACTTAATTGTAGTTGTTAACATTGAGTGTGTGTGATTGTTTGTTATCCATGCATTATATTGTTTACTTGTTTGTAAGGTTGTGTATTAACGATGCTTTGTTTGTTGTTTACAGGAGTCTAGGATGAGACAATGATGCTGATGAGCAGCACAAGCTCGGTGCACAAGACCACCACGTGAGGGAAGGACCAGCAGCAGTGTGGTGTTGGTGGGTGTGTGTGGTGGTGTGGTGGTGGCGGCGGCGGCGGTTGTGGTGGAGCAGGCGGAGTGGTGGTGGTGGTGCTGCTGCTGCCCAGGACCCTGTCTCCTGTGCTAGTGCGTCCAATACTTAAAAGGTGTTTTTTTTTCCGTGAATAACACGTGTGAATGTTAGGCCAACACAATGCGTGAGTTTAAGGTAGTGGTGCTGGGTTCCGGCGGGGTGGGCAAGTCCGCCCTCACGGTCCAGTTCGTGTCCGGGTGCTTCATGGAGAAGTACGACCCCACCATCGAGGACTTCTACCGCAAGGAGATAGAGGTGGACACTTCCCCGTGCGTGTTGGAAATCCTGGACACGGCGGGCACGGAGCAGTTTGCCTCCATGCGGGACTTGTACATCCGTAATGGCCAGGGCTTTGTGGTGGTGTACTCCATGACCAACCACCAGACCTTCCAGGACATTAAAGGCATGAGGGACCAGATAACCCGGGTCAAGAATACCGACCGCGTCCCCATACTGCTCGTCGCTAACAAGGTAGGTGTCACCCTTCCCTCTACGTGTCATCCCTATGTCACTGTGTCAACCTACCCTCGTCTCTTAGTGCCTACCTCCCCCCCCCCCCCTCGAAATATACTTGATGTCCAGCCAATGTTATGAGGACTAGACAGAACATTATCTCACACACTTAGAGTTAATTAATGTATCGGCATAGTTCACACACCCCCTTCCCCTCAGATAACAGGTGAGGCGGGGTGGAGATACCTGCCTGTACCGTACCTGTCTGACTTCCTCTTCCTCTTTTTCTTCGTAAAGTTCGTCATTCATAAAGGTGAGAGGTCGTGCGTGGCTTTGCATAGCGGGGAACGATTTTGGTTCGTATTTTGGGTCCGGTTTTAGGGAACTAGTTTGCTGGGGGGGGGGGGGTGATTTTAGGTAGCTAATGCTTTTGCTGGGGGGTGGTTTTAGGTACGATTTTAGTTTAAAGTATTTGCTGGTGGTTAATTTAGGTACATAGTTTACAGGAGTGGAATTGAGAAGCAATTTTAGATTAAGAATTTTTGAGATGGTTTTAGGAAGTAATTTTTGGGGTAAAGAAATTCCTGGTGTAGTTTTAGGACCCCTTTTTAGGTGGTGTTAAGGGCGCAAGGTTTAGGGGATAAGACTACTAGGGAGGGAGGGGGTGAACCGTGTGTGGCTGAGGAAGGATGGTGTGGTCTGAGGGTGGTGTGGTTGAGGAAGGACGGTGTGGCTGAGGAAGGATGGTGTGGCTGAGGAAGGGTGGTGTGGTCTGAGGGTGGTGTGGCTGAGGAAGGACGATGTGGTGAGGGTGGAGGGGGCGGCGCTCGTAGCCCAGGTTGGCGGTGTGTAATTGTCAGGGGAGTGGCGTTGATGAGGTGGAGCAGGTAGTCTCTCTCTCTCTCTCTCTCTCTCTCTCTCTCTCTCTCTCTCGACTCCGGCTTGGACATGCTGTACAATGATTGGCTGCCTGAAGGAGGGGGGGGGGGGTGTAAGATAGGAGAGGGATGGCTGGGTGGTTGAAGAGGTTGCGAACTGGGATGGGCCACTGTTACATCCCATAGTGTGTGATGATTGACAAGGGGGGTATGAGAGAGAGAGAGAGAGAGAGAGAGAGAGAGAGAGAGAGAGAGAGTTGGATGACTGTACCAGGAATGTGTACCTGGGGGTGAGTCTGCTGTAGTTAAGTGGAATGGGTATAAGGGTGTGTTGGGAAGGGTGGGAGGGGCACATGGAGTTAGGAGGGAGGTTAGTGGTGGTGGTTGGGTAGGAGAGAAAGAGAGAGGTGGAGGGTGAGGCAAGGAGAGGGAGAGAGGTGGAGGAGGGTGAGGCAAGGAGAGGGAGAGAGGTGGAGGAGGGTGAGGCAAGGAGAGGGAGAGAGGTGGTGGAGGGTGAGGCAAGGAGAGGGAGAGAGGTGGTGGAGGGTGAGGCAAGGAGAGGGAGAGAGGTGGAGGAGGGTGAGGCAAGGAGAGGGAGAGAGGTGGAGGGTGATGCAAGGAGAGGGAGAGAGGTGGAGGGTGAGGCAAGGAGAGGTGGAGGGTGAGGCAAGGAGAGGTGGAGGGTGAGGCAAGGAGAGGTGGAGGGTGAGGCAAGGAGAGAAGAGGAGGAAAGGCGGGGGGGGGGGGTGATTAGGAAAGGAAAGAGAAGGTTGAGGCAGACATACGGGGGAAGAATATAGGAGTCAGCTGTTCATCACACAAGGCGGCCACAGTACCTTGGGAGGAGGGGGGGGGGGTCACTTGTCACATGCTGCCCCTTGGTCTTAAGTGGCCTTAGGGCGGGTGATAGCACTTATCAAACGGAGATTATACACGTTCTTAAGTGTATTACCCGCCATTATCATTAGTTATATTTTTTTGTCTTATTTTTTATCGGTATTTATTTATGGGGCGAGGTGATTCAAGCTTCCATTAAGACGCATCTTTACCATGTTGGTGTCCCGAGGTAGTTGTGGACAGGTCAGTCAGGTGGAGGGGGGTAGTTAGATGTCCTCAGGTAGTTGTGGACAGGTCAGTCAGGTGGAGGGGGGTAGTTAGGTGTCCTCAGGTAGTTGTGGACAGGTCAGGAGGAGTAGGGGAAAGGAAGGGGCAAGGGGTGGGGGGGGGGGTGCTGTTGGACCTCCTGAGTACTAATAATTCATGCCAACACGCGTCCGGGCTCCCAGGGTGAACACGAACAATGGTTGGTTAAACAATGGGGCCCAGTGTTGCGTGTTGTTAGCAGAGGAGGATCACCACTATAGCTATCTACCTCTGTGTGTGTGTGTGTCCTAGCTTATTGCCATGTGTTGGGGAGGGAAGGAGGCGCGCCGTAGTGTCTTGTATTGTTGATGTACGTTCCTGTCCGTCACGATGTATGTGTGTGTGTATGCAGGTCTACACGTAATGTTTGGGGTTTATGTCTGAATTAAGGAGCTACGTACATATCTTTATTCCTCCTCCTCTTCTCCATTCTCTTTTTCCTCCTCCTCCTACTTCGTCGTGTTGTTGCTCTCCTTGATGTTCGATATCTGGGTGAATATATTTTTTCTTATTTTCTCTTCTTCTTTTTCTTCCCATCTCCTCCTTCATCATCTTCTTGTCATCGTCCGAGAGAGAGAGAGAGAAGAGAGAGAGAGAGAGAGAGAGAGAGAGAGAGAGAGAGAGAGAGAGAGAGAGTCGTATAATTTGAAGAGGTCGACTGAAGGAGATGACGAGACGGGGGAGGTGGGGGAGGGGTATTGACCGTAAACAAACTGGGTCACTGAATTCTGTCGAGTTTATTAATAGGAAACGTCTTGGCCACCAGTGATTCCGGTGACATACAGGGAGTCATAATTGGGAGGCATGAATGGCGTCGACATTATTATTATTTGTATTTTATTTATTTTTTCTCAACTGCTAGATCCAGGGTTAAAGTTTTGAAGCAGTGGGATGATGTTGGTATTGATTTTGAATTGCTTCGAACCATTTACTGGATGGGGTTCGGATCAAGCTGTGTTATTGGGTTCTAATTTGGGACAGCTTCGAATCAAGAGGGAAGGTTTTATAATGATTCTGGGTCTGGTTCGAATCACGTTGGAGGATAATAGTGATTGATTCTGTAGAGCTATGGTGATTCTGGAACTGTTTCGAATCAAACTGTAGTGTGAACCCCGAATCGTGCGGTGTTGTCGAAATGTCATATATAAAAAAAAAATGCTCTGTACTTAAAACCAATACTTAGCGAGGGTCGGTATTAAAGGGGAATATTATCACAGCGTTGAGTATATTGTTTTGCTTGTACCTATACGTGAACTAAGCTGACGACGATGATGATGATAATAACGAGGAAAATAGTCCATAAATCAACAATAAAATATGTAAAGATAAACTACACAAGATTGTCGTTGATGTTGTATTTGTGAGAGAGAGAGAGAGAGAGAGAGAGACCCCCCCTCCATTGGCATCAGTTGTGAATGAGTGGAAGATGAAGAAGACTTTTGAGTTGTGTTGTTGAGGTAAGAGAGAGTCTTATGTTGTACCTGCTGTGTGAGGTATTAAGTGCTCCTTGACCTGTGTGTGTGTGAGGGGGGGGGGGGGGTTACATATAGATACTCGAGTACCGTTATCTTATCAGTGTTGCTGTTGACATTCCTGGGTGTCACGTGCAGCAGACCACCCGACTCACTCCCTCACCCACCCGACTCACCCCCCCCTACCTGACACACTCCCTCGCCCACCCACCTGACACACCCCCTCGCCCACCCGACTCACCCCCCCCACCCGACTCACCCCCCACCCACCTGACACACCCCCTCGCCCACCCACCTGACACACCCCCTCGCCCACCCACCTGACACACCCCCTCGCCCACCCACCTGACACACCCCCTCGCCCACCCACCTGACACACCCCCTCGCCCACCCACCTGACACACCCCCTCGCCCACCCACCTGACACACCCCCTCGCCCACCCACCTGACACACCCCCTCGCCCACCCACCTGACACACCCCCTCGCCCACCCACCTGACACACCCCCTCGCCCACCCACCTGACACACCCCCTCGCCCACCCACCTGACACACCCCCTCGCCCACCCACCTGACACACCCCCTCGCCCACCCACCTGACACACCCCCTCGCCCACCCACCTGACACACCCCCTCGCCCACCCACCTGACACACCCCCTCGCCCACCCACCTGACTCACCCCCCCTTCACCCACCTGACTCACCCCCCTTTTCACCCACCTGACTCTCCACCCTTCCACCCACCTGACTCACTTCCCCCCTTCCACCCACCTGACTCACTTCCCCCTTCCACCCACCTGACTCACTTCCCCCCTTCCACCCACCTGACTCACTTCCCCCCTTCCACCCACCTGACTCACTTCCCCCCTTCCCCCCACCTGACTCACTTCCCCCCACCTGACTCACTTCCCCCCGCCTGACTCACTTCCCCCCACCTGACTCACTTCCCCCCACCTGACTCACTTCCCCCCTTCCACCCACCTGACTCACTTCCCCCCTTCCACCCACCTGACTCACTTCCCCCCTTCCACCCACCTGACTCACTTCCCCCCTTCCACCCACCTGACTCACTTCCCCCCCTTCCACCCACCTGACTCACTTCCCCCCCTTCCACCCACCTGACTCACTTCCCCCCCTTCCACCCACCTGACTCACTTCCCCCCTTCCACCCACCTGACTCACTTCCCCCCTTCCACCCACCTGACTCACCCCCCTTTCACCCACCTGACTCACCCCCCCTCCACCCACTTGACCCACTCACCCCCCTCCTGACTCACTCCCCCAACCAACCAACGCTGGTCCCAGGATCTCAAGGGGGGGGGGGGGGGGGGCACTGTACAGTTATGAACGAGTGTTACAACTTACCAAACACCATCATCACCTCAGAACTCGTTGGAAAGTTACAAATATAAGGTTTGGACAGATGTGTGAGTGGTAATGGCTGGGTGTAAACAGGAGCTGCTCGCCTCTTCTGGTCCCAATAAACCTTCTGTAGTTTCCTTTGTTCTTATGTTTCATCGTGACTTGTGGTGTATATAATAATGTATACCTTACCAAACCTAACCTAACCTAACCAAACCAAACCTAACCTAACCAAACCTAACCTTACCTAACCAAACCTAACCCAACCTAACCTAACCTAACCAATTGAATTGAGGTTAAACACAAAAAAATAAAGTTAACTAGTATCATATTCACAAGGGTTTGATACATCTAAGAAAGTTTAACTATATATATATTTATTTTTTACAAAGAATCTCTATTTGAATGATTGGTTTTATTTTTTATATACTTTTTTTATTTTTTATTTTATTTTTTTATAATTATTCGTGTGTGTGTGTGTGTGTGTGTGTGTGTGTGTGTTAAGTCAGACAGTTAGGTATACATTTTCACATACGAGAAACTATTGATCTTACCAGCCTCTTGAGAACCCCGAGCTCGTTCACCTGACACACCTGACTTACCTCAGTTTATACTCTCTACCTCCTTCTACTCTTCTTCCTTCTCTTTCTTCTCTTCTCCTCCTGTCTCCTCCCCCCTCTTCTTCTTCTTCTCCTTCTCCTCCGCTTTTGAAATGTCTTTACCAAATATGAAAGACCTACGTTACTGTTTTGCTCCTGAAGAATAAACGCCTTGCCTTAAGATTTGTAACCTAGCCAAACCTAACCTAGTATAACCAAACCCTGCCCTGCCTAACTCAGCTCAGCCCTACCTTACCTAGCCCAGCCCAACCCAACCCAACCCAACCCAGTCCAGCCCAGTCCTACCCAGCCCAGCCCTACCCAACCCTACCCTACCCAGCCCAGTCCTGCCCTGCCCTGCCCTGCCCAGCCCACTCCTGCCCAACCCTACCTTAATCTCTCCAACAGGGAGTGATAGGGCAGTTAATCTTCAGGTGAAATAAACTGGAGGAGGTGAGTGACTCATCAGCTGATCCGAATAAACTCCTGCCACGCTGAACAAGATGTAAATAGATGCTCTGACTTGGCTACTGAATTCCCCTCTCCTCGATGATTAGGTTAGGTTAAGTTAGGTTAGATTAGGTCAGGTCTCGTTTGGTAAGGTTAGGTCAGGTCTGGTTTGGTAAGGTTTAGGTCTGGTTTGGTAAGGTTTAGGTCTGGTTTGGTAAGGTTTAGGTCTGGTTTGGTAAGGTTAGGTTTGGTTTGGTCAGGTTAGGTCTGGTTTGGTCAGGTTAGGTCTGGTTTGGTAAGGTTAAGTTAGGTCTGGTTTGGTAAGGTTAGGTTAGGTCTGGTTTGGTAAGGTTAGGTTAGGTCTGGTCAGGTTAGGTCTGGTTTGGTTAGGTTAGGTCTGGTTTGGTAAGGTTAGGTTAGGTCAGGTCTGGTCTGGTCAGGTTAGGTCTGGTTTGGTTAGGTTAGGTTCGTGATTGTACTGTACATTATAAAAGGTGGCGTGTCCCCTTTCGCCTTGTCCTTTCATCTTGTTTTCGAGTTTTGTTGTTATTCTCTCGAGTCTTTTGTCGATATGAAGAGGAAAACACAGGGCCCAACCCACTTAGTCAGGTCATACCTTGTTGGTCTATAATCGCGATGGTTTTCTCCTCCTTCCTCTTCCTACTTTTCTTCTTGCTCCTCCTCTTTCTCCTTCCTCTTGCTACTTCTCTTCTTCCTCTTCCTACTTCTCTTCTTGCTCCTCCTCCTCTTTCTCCTTCCTCCTCCTCCTCTTTCTTCTTCCTACTTCTCCTCTTCCTCTCCTCCTCCACCACCTCTCCTACTCCTCCACCCACAACAAGGTCCCAATCTTTTCAAGTCCTTCAGCCAAGTTCTCAGTCTTGTATTGTCTCGTTTTGACATTATTTGTGGATGCGTATTACGACTTGCTGGTCACATTATCTGCTTCCCTAACTTTTAACAATTGATTTAACGTATAAGGCTCTGTGTGTGGGGGAGGGGGGGGGGTGGGGGTGTTCAGTACGCACTATATACGCCACACGACCTCGACCACACCCGGAAGCGTATGTCCTGCTCCCTGGGATATACGTAACTCGATAGTGACGTCGATGCACATAACGCCTTCATCTTCATCCTGTTGTTTACGTTTTGCTCCTGATAAATGTGGATGTTTTTACTTCTGTATATGAGAAGGTGTCCGTCTCTCTTTACTTTCATTGGAGATTATTATTATTATTATTATCATTATTATTGTTGTTACGCTGCCTTTAACGTCTCTAGAGTCCTTGATCCCCTCCACACGCCAGGGGGAGAAGAGTGAAGGTGGTGGATAGATAGGTTACCGGGTCCTCCGCACACTGAATGACTTATGGATAGAGTTTTAGGTATGTTGTTTCCTTCAGGTTGAGATATGTGAGATAATCTTGTTTGGGCGTCAGTATTTCATGATTTAAAGTTAGGATTTGTTTAAAGTTCGGACTTGAACTGGCTACGACTATGTACGTGTGTGTGTGTTGTAGCTAGCTGGTCAGGTCATATCTGTCTCTCTCTCTCTCTCTCTCTCAGAAACACACATACATACACACACTTGTTTTTGTGTCCCATTGAAGTGAAGAGTCAGGTAAGTCCTAGATAGAAAGAGGGAATGGCTGATGGAGGGTTTTAAACGAGGTGGTGAGGTGAACATACCTCACCTGGCCTCACCTGCCCTCCTTCCCTCCATCTATCCTTCCCTCCCTTCATCTATCCCTCCCACCCTCCATCTATCCCCCAATCCAATCCCCCCTTTCCAGGTAGCATTAGGGCGTTTCATCCTCAGGTGAAATAAGGTGAGGGGAGGGGCTTATCTTGATTCAGGTAAGGGTCCTGTTTACCTAGTGTGTGTGTGTGTGTGTGTGTGTGTGTGATACATTGGAAGCTTGTACAGTTATCGGGACGCAGTGATAGTGAGGTAGTCTTAGTGGGAGTCTAGGCGGGATTTAGTGGGAGTCTCGGCCTTGACTCCTGTCTGTCCGGGCCATAATATAACCGCTTCATAACACTGCCTTATGAATAGTAACCGGAGATCCAGATGTAATATGTTGTAATGTGTAGCTGCCCTGTTGGTTGTTATTATTGTTATTATTGCTGTTATTATTATTATTGTTATTATTATTATTATTGTTTGTATCTTTATTGTTATTATTTATGATTATTATTGTTGTTGTTCTTATTATCTACAACGTTATTATTATTATTGACATTATCATCATTATCCAAGTGTCTTATCTCTGTGTATCAGTCAGTCTGTTTGTCAGTCTCTATAATATATATATTTAGTTACCTCATTACTTATCTACCCAAACATTACTACATCGCGTCCTCTGTACTATACCTAGATAATGTGTGTGTGTGTGTGTGTGTGTGTGTGTAATATTTAACACTGAGCCTCGCATGACTCACACAAGATAAGGTCTCTAATACCAGCTACTTAGATCAAGGTCCCCAGTCGTCAAGGAGCCCTCAGGGAAACACCTTGAATTACCTGAATATACTTACTTCCTTCCTTCCTTCTTACCTTCATTCCTTTCCTTCCTACCTTCCTTCTTACCTTCCTTCCTTCCTACCTTCCTTCCTTCCTTCCTACCTTCCTTCCTTCCCGCTTATTTCACTTTACTTCAACTCGGACCTAACCCCCCCCCCCCCCACAGGTAGAATTAGGCTGTTGAATGGTCAGGTGAAATAATCTAGAGGGAGGCTAATCTTCAGGTGATCTAATACCTCTAATTTATATACTTGTGTACTTAAAGGGAGCTTAATGTAGAGTTTGTGAGAAGTGGAGGAGATGATGGAGATGGTGGAGGAGGAGATGGAAATGGTGGAGATGGAGTTGGTGGAGGAGATCGTGGAGTAGGAGGAAGTGTGAATATTTTTTTTTTTTTAAGAATTCAGGATCTCTCTTATTTTGTAATAGGCCATTGTTACTGATTGTATCTGTAATGGCGTCAATTGTCTCTCTCTCTCTCTCTCTCTCTCTCTCTCTCTCTCTCTCTCTCTCTCTCTCTCTCTCTCTCTCTCTCTCTCTCTCTCTCTCTCTCCTTGGCCAGAGTCTTAGGAAATGTTTGAGAAAGGGGGGAGGGGGGTAGTAGGAGATAAGGAAAGGGGGGAGGGGGGTAGTAGGAGATAAGGGGAGGGGGGAGGGGGGTAGTAGGAGATAAGGGAGGAGTGGGATTGTGGTGGTGGTGGTGGTAGGAGGGGGGGTGTAATTGTGGTGATGGTGGTAGTGGTAGTGAGAGCCATACCCACTTGAGACGGATTTAGTGAGCTGTGAGTGTCATAATCCTGTCCTCCTGTTTTGTGACGTGGAGTGCAAAGGGAAACTCAGACCAAATGAAAGCAGTGAAAGCCAAACACACCAGAGAAAGAAGGTAACTTTTTTCATAAGGGTTCGATAGATATCCTGATTTGACCACACCTTCACCCCAGTAAATATTAAGAGGGGGGGGGGCTGTGGGGTGATTAGTGGTTGTTGTGGTGTCGGGGGGGGTGGTTAGTGGGTGTTGTGGTGTCGGGGGGGGTGGTTAGTGGGGGTTGTGGTGTCGGGGGGGGGGGGTGGTTAGTGGGTGTTGTGGTGTCGGGGGGGGGGGGTGGTTAGTGGCGGTTGTGGTGTCGGGGGGGGGTGGTTAGTGGGTGTTGTGGTGTCCAGCTGTTGGTGTGTCGGGGGGGGGGGGGGCAGTGGGTGTTGTGATGCCCAGCTGATGGCTGAAAGACTGTGTAAGCTCTCCCAAAGGCACCGGGTAGTTAGCGTGTACGTCACCCAACAGTCTCAAAGCTGTTCTTTATTTCGGAGGACTGTTGAACCGAACGAAGCTTAAGCCATTAGGGTGTTTAATCATCATGTGCAATAAGCTGGGGGTTCCTAATCCGCTAAGCCTCTTAATTAGAACTTACTTCACCAGGACTGAGGCTATAGTAACACTGATCCCCAAACCTCTAGAAGTTGTGTTTGTTTTAGTCTATCTGGTAATGATAGGGTCATAACTTAGCCTTGGTTAGGTTAGGTCAGTTAAGGTAAAGTAACCGAGAGAAAAGTCGAAGGAAGAGACAAAATAATAATGTGAAAAATAAAAAGAATATCAGTAATAGTTATAAGATGAAGCTAGTGATAGTGTTAATACTTGGTGAAGGACTGTGGTAGCGTGAGGCAGGCAGTAAGCAGAGGGTAGCGACACACACCGTCTGTTGCGGCGTCTTGCTACCTCAGCTGCCTTGTGTCATCGCCAAATTGGACTTGATGCCTCCACCCACAGCCACCACCCAGACCCAGCTGACGCGGTGCAGGCCTCCTCCTACCCTGGGGGGGGGGGGGGGTCATCAAACAATTGGGTCAAGATTCACTAAGGCAGTGTAGGGTCCTTCTGTCCCTCGAGAGGTGCTAATTGGACGTGTCTGGTTTAGTTGGTCTCTGTAATTTTGCCCCCCCCCCCTTTACTGGTGTTAATTGGGTGTATCTAGTTACACTTGTCACTGTAGATGTGTTGTTATTAACCCAGTGACGTCATTCGTGTGATTTAGCTGAGTTAGGCGCGGGTTGACATCTTCCGTTCGAGGAGAATTTAACTTAGGAACTTGTGTGAATTCTCGTAACGTGAATTTTAAAACCTTCCCCCTATCAAACTCCCCTCCCCCCCCATCAAACCCCCTCTCGCTTCTCCCCCTCCACCAAACACCCCTCCCCCTTCTTCCCCCTCCACCAAACACTCCTCCTCCTCCCCCTTCCCCCTCCACCAAACACCCCTCCACCAAACTCCCCTCCTCCCCCTCCCCTCCTCCCCCCTCCTCCCCCTCCCCTCCTCCCCCCCTCCCTCCCCTGCCCCAAATGGGATTCAAATTACGTGAGACTCGAGCTTGACTGCGTGCGTCCTCCCTCTTGAGACAATGGTTAGGCTGGGGGTGGGGGGGGGGGGGGGGCAGATTTACCGTCGAGAATGTTAGTGAATCTGACAACTGGCTTCGTAATTCTTTCAGGCCTTTTGTGTGGATCTGGTTATGATGATTTTTTTTAACTCCAACATTCTTACTGACACGTTATTGTAGGTCTCCGCTTGTTAACATTGTCTCCTATTTTAAGCTTCAGTTAAGGCGTGTATATATATATATATATATATATATATATATATATATATATATATATATATATATATATATATATATATATATATATCCAGCTTCAGTTAACTCACACATTTTAAGCTTCAGTTAGCTCGCATATTTTAAGCTTGAGTCAACTCCACACACTTTTTAAGCTTCATTTAGCTCGCACATAATAATTTAAGCTTGAGATAACAGTCTTGTGTGATTCAGGCCTCACTAACACTGACACTCTGACATTTGAGTACAGGAGCTGATACCGCCTCACCTTGCGTATTTTTTGAGGGCCTTAGGCTGAGTCATGTGGTGTGGGAGGTGTCTGTCAAGTGGGTCATGCGCGACCCTGAGGTGGCCAGATGCGTGCTGTCCTGAGAGCCCTTGTGTGCCCTGAGAGACCTTGATGGGGGCAGTGGTGGATTGTGGGTTATTGTTAGAGAGGTGGTGGTGTGGTATGGTGTCAGGTAGTGTGGTATGGTGTCAGGTGGTGTGGTATGTTTCCTGGTGGTGTTGTGGTAGCTGGTGGTGTGAGTTGTTGTGTGCGGTAAGGAGCTATACGTACCCACCTTACCCTTATCATCTTACCGCATCCACCTTCCCCCAATCCATCTCCCCGCATCCACATCCCCCCCCCCCCTCCTGTGCTTGTTATACACCACCCACACGTACACTGGTATTGGTGCAGTCTTGAATGTGTGAGTTCCAAGCACGACCTCAGCGGGAAGAACTCTCAGCAAAACCTAGTTTGAGAAAATAGTATATATGATATTTCTGTGAGGGGGGGGGGGAGGGGAGGAGGCTCATATTGGTGCAGTAGCTGGGGGGGGGGGGGGGAGAGGGGGGATTGGACAGTAGTGTGGAAATCCCGGGAATAGTAGAAAAATGTGGTGTTTAAGATGTAACGTGCGGGAAGACAGTAATACTCGTACATATAAGATAGATAAAGGCAGAAAGGTGTGTGTGTGTGTGTGTGTCGTGGGGTTGAGAGGGAGAGTAATGCAAGGCGAGTGTTGATGGCTGCCAGAGAATGTATTCCTTCATGGTAAGGTGCTTCACTTCTCACCACCACCACAACTCTCCTCACCTACCAAGACTCATCATCAACACTCACCCAGCATCACCACCACCACAACCACCACTAAAACTCTCGTCACCCACTACCAACATTCACCCAGTATAACAACCACCACTAAAACTTTCATCACCCACTACCAACATTCACCCAGCATCACCGCCACCACAACCAAAACAACTCCTCTCACCTACCACGACTCATCATCAACACTCACCCAGCATCACCGCCACCACAACCAAAATTTCCTCACCCACCATCAACATTCACCCAGCATCACCGCCACCACCCTAGAACACTGTTAGGTAATGGATTGGTGTAATCTTAGCAAATACAGCTAATTGGTTCAAGAAAAGTGTATGGTATCATGCATGGTTTAAGTGTATCAGTTGTTTCACCCTAACGCTACCTGGGGCCGGGTAGGTTTGTTTAGGTTAGCGTTATATAACCTGGGGCGGCGTCTAATCTTTACGTAATCTCCCCCAAAATATGAACTTAAGAAGAAAATCCCCTGTGGGCGCTTGGCTTGTGAAGTAGATAAAGAGACGTGATTTATCTGTTAGGCGGGTTAGCAGGGGGAGGTACACGTGACGGTGGGGAGGGGGCACACGAGGGTACTCTCTCACTACTCCAGCTCTGCTCTATCTGTCTCCAGGGTGCACTTGTCTTTGTTATGTGTTAGATGATAGTGGTGGTGGAAGTGTGGTAATGTGATTTAGCTGTTGATAGTTCCTGCTCCCTGAAACACTTGTATATTGTGTTCATAGCTCCTTAAATTATGATCCTCGTGGTGGTTGATAAATAATAGTTGATTAAAACGTTGGTAATGTGACGCTTTTAGACGGTGACGTGTGTGTGTTGATCCTTCTCTCTGACAGTGTTGACAGATAATGTATAAGCATATTAATATGATTCACGTCTTTTATACAGCGTGACTTGTTTATTTATTTGGTGGAGAAAATATTGTAATATATGCGTTGTGTATTGTACAAAGGAGGTGATATGACTCATGGCATTTTTACACATTGACACTTTTGGGTGTTTAAAAGATGCTGGTTTGTACACGTGTGTCGACCACTTGTCTTACCAAACCGGTGTTGATGGTCGGGTGGTGGTGTGTGTCCTCGGGGTGTGGTGGGTGGGGTCCCAGGGTACAACATGTGGCGGGTAGGCTACCACCTGCTGGGTGGCTGCAGACTGGACACCAACGAGACCTTGCTTTGGGTTCATATTACTGGATGTAGTCTCCCTCCCTCCTCTTTCCCCCTCCCTCCGCTTTCCCCCTCCCTCCTCCTCTTTCCCCCTCCCTCCTCCTCTTCCCCCCTCCCTCCTCCTCTTCCCCCCCTCCCTCCTCCTCTTCCCCCCCTCCCTCCTCCTCTTCCCCCCCTCCCTCCTCCTCTTCCCCCCCTCCCTCCTCCTCTTCCCCCCCTCCCTCCCACTCTTCCCCCTTCCCTCCCACTCTTCCCCCTTCCCTCCCACTCTTCCCCCTTCCCTCCTCCTCTTCCCCCTTCCCTCCTTCTCTTCCCCCCTCCCTCCTCCTCTTCCCCCCTCCCTCCTCCTCTTCCCCCCTCCCTCCTCCTCTTCCCCCCTCCCTCCTCTTCCCCCCTCCCTCCTCTTCCCCCCTCCTCCTCTTCCCCCTCTCTCCTCCTCTTTCCCCCTCCCCCCTCCTCTTTCCCCCTCCCCCCTCCTCTTTCCCCCTCCCCCCTCCTCTTCCCCCTCCCTCCTCCTCTTCCCTCCTCTCCCCTCCTCCTTCTGGTGTAAGTGTGAGTCACGTCCCCCTCTCCTTTGATGACAGATTAAAGATGTGTGATCACGTACACGAACTGCTGCTGCTGCTCTTTGTGAAACACCCACCCACCCCACCCCTGTCTTGCGGTCAGGTGCTGCCCCCAGAGTATAAAGTCAGAGAAGCCAAGGTGTTAGCTGTGGTGGAGCGGTAGCATCAACTTGCTGTGTGTGCGGGTAGCTAAGCTGTTAGGTAAGTGCTGTGACTCACATTGTAAGCCGTTGGTGGACATCGGGAGAGGTTTAACTGAGAGGAGGAGTAGTAGTAGTTGACGCTCTGGGTTAGCAGGGGTCGACTCTCAGCTGTGGGTTAGCAGGGGTCGACTCTCAACTGTGGGTTAGCAGAGGTCGACTCTCAGCTGTGGGTTAGCAGGGGTCGACTCTCAGCTGTGGGTTAGGAGGTGTCGACTCAGCTGTGGGTTAGGAGGGGTCGACTCTTAGCTGTGGGTTAGCAGGGGGTCGACTTTTAGCTGTGGGTTAGGAGGGGTCGACTTTTAGCTGTGGGTTAATGGGTTTAGAATCACTGCGGTTGGACAGGGGTTGAGTTCCATCGCTGACCAAAACCGTTCAGCTTATTATTATTATTATTATTATTATTAGTAGTAGTAGTAGTAGTAGTAGTAGTAGTAGTAGTAGTGTTATTAGTATTAGTATTATTCGTCGCCCCAAGGCTGAGGTCTCTGGCTTCCGTGTGGCCGCTGTTCGTTACTCGGTGTTATTAGATGTAAGTAGTTTTCGCGGGTCATTACACTGGTGGAGGGGATTATATATATACACACACACACACACGCTGTTCCCTGACTGTTGACACTTAACGCAGCTTTTCAGTACCAGTGATTTTCCTATTTTGTTGTGCATTGTGAATTATTCATGTTTCTCTCTATTCCATGTACAGTATATATCTATTTTTCTACGATATGTCTCTAATCAATTTATCTAAGGTATCTTTATATACAGTACGGCAACTATATATCTGTTTAGTTTATCTATATGTAATCCTACTGTCTCTCTTATCATCTCTCAACGTCTTTGTGTATTATATTGAGGAGGAGGAGGAGGAGGGGGGAGTGAGAGGGGCGTAAGGCTGGCCATTGAGGGAAGGGGGGGGGGTGAGGGGGGGGTTGTGGTAGACAGACAGTGACAGGAAAGGAATCAGACACCAAGGTCAAGGTATCTACACGGTATATATTTACACGTGTGAGTTATATACAATATCAGTATATATACGCGGTATATAATCAGTAATTTATACCTCTGTTATTTTTGGTTATTTTTGTTGTATTTCATTATCATTATTTTTGTTTTTAATGATGTTTTAACCATGGGGGTGGGAAATTGAACTTCATCGGTGCGAATTACTACACCTGCTACTAATACTAATACCTGTACTACTAATAAATAATAATAATCGATAAGGAAAAAGCCTACTTGGGTCATCTGAAAATTTGTCCTCAGCTTATTTTACCTGAAGATTAACCACACTAACCCAGCTTAACCTAACCCCCATCCCAGGTAGTAGTAGAGTGGTTAATTGTAGGTGAGATAAGCTTGGGGAGGGGGAGGTAATGGTGAGATAAGCTTGGGGAGGGGGAGGTAATGGTGAGATAAGCTTGAGGGGGGGGGGTAATCTTGGGGCGATCTGATTCAGCTTAATAGTAAACAAATAAAATGTCGAATTACAAACTGTGTTAATTAAGCCTGGGTTGAAAAGGGGATATCCTCTCGTGCGAAATACAACAGTCAATCAGGTTCGGAAAGGCCAACACACTGTATGACGGGAAGGGGGTGAAATATATACAGTGCAGTGTTTAGTAGAGAGAGGCTTAGTGTGCCCGCCCCCTCTTTGAGTTTTAGTGTGTGTTAGTGAAGCGTGGAGTGAGTGGTGGTAATGAAAGGCACATGTAGCTAGCTCCTGTGGGGGGGGGGGGTGGGGGGTGTAGGTAGCTGCTATGGTGCTTGTGGCAAGAGTTAGGGTTATGGTGAGGTGAGGCCAGTAGTGTGCGTGTGTGTCACTGTCCTTGTGGTGGTTGCCGGACCTGACACACTCAGGTAAGAGGTAATACTCTGAACCTCCTGCTTGTAACCTCTCCCCTACCCTCTCCCCTTCTCATCACCCCATCCCTCTCAGCCCTTCCCTTTCACCCCCTCCCTATCACCCCATCCCTCTCAGCCCTTCCCTTTCACCCCCTCCCCTCATCCCCTCCCATCTCTGGTTAGGTATGATAATATTCCTCCGCCATCTGACTGCCAGCGTTAAAGCTCACTATCGCTGTTGAATTTATGACTATTGAAGAGCCTTTGTCCCCCACCTTATCTGCCTACTGGATCATTAGGTTAAGTGTGTAGTTTGCTCCGCCGGCGTGTATTGCTCCGCCAGCGTGTATTGCTTCGCCGGTGTGTATTGCTCCGCCGGCGTGTATTGCTCCGCCAGCTCAATGTTGTGTTGGCCAGGTACAGTCATTGATGTCGTTAGGTTGATAAGCGAGTGTATATGTTTGGTTAATTCTACGTGTTGTCTTAGTTGCTTTCTTCTTGCTTTCTGTATTTTGTCTTGCACCATTTCGTTATTCATTCCTTTCTTTTTGGTGTTTGTGTATCCCATAAGAGGTTTAAAGAGATAGGAGAGTTTGAGCGATAAACTGTGGTAAATAAATGAGAGGGCCATATCCGCTGTTGTTTATATATGTGTTGTATGGTGGACTCGAAGATGAGGCTATGTGAAAAATGAAGACTGGAAGGGTTAGTTGGTGTGGGGACGGTGGGATGTTTAGACAGAAGGGGAGGGCTCCCTACCCATGGGACGTCCTTCGGTTTTTATCTGGCGGGAAGCGTAGTAAACACTTCCCCGAGGGACCATCACTCCTTCTATTTTTAGCATTCGACCAGTGACAGTCACACGGTGTTATGAGGTGCCGCTTCCCTCCGTATAGTGAACCATTGAGTGACGCTTCCCTCCGTATAGTGAACCATCGAGTGCCGCTTCCCTCCGTATAGTGAACCATCGAGTGCCGCTTCCCTCCGTATAGTGAACCATTGAGTGTCGCTTCCCTCCGTATAGTGAACCATTGAGTGACGCTTCCCTCCGTATAGTGAACCATTGAGTGCCGCTTCCCTCCGTATAGTGAACCATTGAGTGACGCTTCCCTCCGTATAGTGAACCATCGAGTGCCGCTTCCCTCCGTATAGTGAACCATTGAGTGTCGCTTCCCTCCGTATAGTGAACCATTGAGTGACGCTTCCCTCCGTCTAGTGAACCATTGAGTGACGCTTCCCTCCGTATAGTGAACCATTGAGTGACGCTTCCCTCCGTATAGTGAACCATTGAGTGACGCTTCCCTCCGTATAGGGAACCATTGAGTGTCGCTTCCCTCCGTATAGTGAACCATTGAGTGTCGCTTCCCTCCGTATAGTGAACCATTGAGTGTCGCTTCCCTCCGTATAGTGAACCATTGAGTGTCGCTTCCCTCCGTATAGTGAACCATCGAGTGCCGCTTCCCTCCATATAGCGAACCATCGATGAGTCAACACACCACTGTACCTACGCCTCCCATCACACAGTCCTAACCGTGTTCATGGAGCCATCGACCGGTTGCATGGTGCTTCCTGTCCGTATATTGAACAATGGCAGCTGCCTCACACAGTGGCCATAACCAACAACCTGTCACATACACCATGTCTCCTGGCCATGTACATATACGTCGTCCACACGGCCATGGCCTGGGAGAGATAGGGTGCACGTAGGGCCAGGGAATAGTTGCACGCTGGTTGTGACTGACATGATAAATTGTAGTCGTAATTTACTGTCGTATAAAAATGTCTTCCCATAGAAAGAGTTTGGGGTCTTCCTTCTGTCAGTCGCTTCTCATGTTCGTCTCAGCCCGAAACTCAAACTACAAGACGAGAATATGTCTCCGGCATCTTTTGAATGTGTGTGTACGTCTGTTACTCTGTACACACAAATATTGAAAGCACGTCAGCTGCTGTGTATCATACTGATTGTTGGTGACACCTGTGGGATAGCATATAAGCGCTCATTGACTTCCTGTGACCTGTCTGGAGCACCAAAACATCGAAAGACAACCCGTGTTTACTATTAGTTTTAGTGTGTGTACAAAACCACACATTTCTCCGTGTACACATTGAATATCGCCACACGTTGTTCCTCGCATCGGTGACCGTTTTATGTATTGCGTGAGGCAGGTAAGGTGATCGGTGGCTGCGGGGAATCCTGCCGACCACAAGGCATCAGGTTTCAGCCATGACATGTAAAATTTAGGTGTGTGTTGCAAGTGGGAACGTGGCCCCGTGTTCGTGCCTCGTTCAGCCCGTTGTCAGGGACTGTTGATGTGGCTACAGTGGCGATGGAGTATCAGGGGAAATCCGCCCCACCAGGTATACACGCGTGGTGGTGGTAAAGTGAGTTTGACACAAAAAAGTGAATTAATTGTTGGCTCTGTACTGGATTACGAGTCATACACAGACCACACGACCAACACACAGCACACGAGCACCCCCCCACAGCACACGAGCACCCCCCCCCCCCACACACAGCACACAACTCATACAAACACACCACAAAGACTCCCACCCAAACAGCACATGACCCACACAGTACGCGGAACCCCCCCCCCCCCCACACACACAGCAGTCTAGCCAAGGGGATCAGGTGTCCGGCATATAGTCTAATCCGTCCAAGTTGGAAAGTAAACCCTTCAGCGTACACAGGTGAGGTTAAGGTGTGGTGTAAATCGCGTACAGTGTGGTGGAGGGGGTCTGGCGCTAGCGGGATCAGGCAGGTAGGGTGTGGTTATGGGTAGCCTACAAGTGCCAGGTTTGAAGTGTGGTGCATTGGTCACGTACAGTGTTGAATAGGTGTGGTGTAGGTCGGATACCGTGTGGAATGGAGTGGGTGTGGTGCAGTGGTCGTGTACCGTGTGGAATGGAGTGGGTGTGGTGCAGTGGTCGTTTACCGTGTGGAATGGAGTGGGTGTGGTGCAGTGGTCGTGTACCGTGTGGAATGGAGTGGGTGTGGTGCAGTGGTCGTTTACCGTGTGGAATGGAGTGGGTGTGGTGCAGTGGTCGTGTACCGTGTGGAATGGGTGTGGTTATGGGTACAAGTGCCACAGCAGCAGGAGGAGGAGTCAAAGGATATCCCTGGCGGCCCACTTGACCAGGGGGAAGGAACTAGGAACACGCCTCTAGTTGCACAGCCTCAAGTACCCCTGACGTGTCAAGTGGGCGAGCTTCCACAGGCGCCGGGATCTTGTTTTTTTTTTATCACCTTTAACTTTGAACCTGTCAAGATATCTCGGGACTATAAGCGTGATCTTTTGTGAACGATATGTGATGTGTGTGTGGGAAGGGGGTCGTGTGATGTGTGTGTGAGGGGGGGAGGGGGTCGTGTGTTATATAGAGACCACAGAGAAGGAGAGGACGACGCCTTTCGTTTCTTGCCTCCCCCCCCCCCCTCCAAGTGCCGCTGACTCAGTGTACCGTGATGACGTTGGTGGGTGGATCAACAGCTCGGGGGGGGGGGGGTCTATTGAGCAGACATATCGCCTTGGTTTTGACCTCATTATGGCGGCGAAGACGGAGCGCAGTCACACGTTAAAAGTGAATGAGAAAAAAGTGTGGAGAGAGAGAGAGAGAGAGAGAGAGAGAGAGAGAGAGAGAGAGAGAGAGAGAGAGAGAGAGAGAGAGTTACCCCCTTGATTACTCTGACTTAACCCCTTGACTACGACGATCCCCTTAAGTGTCCGTGCCTCTGTGTGTTTTATATTAGAGGGACATCGAGTGACTTAAGTGGGGAAGTATTCGCCGTGAAATTGGGGATCAAGAACTTTGTTGAGTGTAAAGTAGCAGCGACTGGGGGTGAGTGGGAGGGGGGAGGGATACCAAGAAGTGCTGGAATACCTCGGTAAAGTCTAGCGTGTCGGGAGAGGCGAGTTAAGCATGTTACTTTTCATCAATCTTTACCCGGAGTTTGTTGGAGTTTATTCATATTAAGAGGAAAAATTGAACACGATTTTTTTTTTTAATTTTCATGTAAGACTTTTTGGTTTACATGTAGATTAGACACCCTAGGTCAATTTACCTTTCTTTACGATTTAACCTAACCTATCCTAACCCCATCCCCTCCCTTGGTAGCGTTAAGGTGTTTATTCATTAGGTGAAACAAGACAGGGTGCTTCTATTCCTCTTCGCGTGATTCTACCTTTTTTTTTTTTTTTACTTTTTGACGTTGTACTGAATAAAAAAAAAATCCCACTAGGAAAAAAAACGATATATAATATATTTTTTTTTGCATCATCAATACTGTACGTCCTTCCATCTATAGGTTCCAATCACAACACGAGATAACAACCCCATTATAACCGGGTGTTGTTGATGGGTGACAAAGGTAGACTACAACCTCATCGTCACACACAACAACAAAATCCGCGCATCAGCTGTTTTGAGTGTCGATGGCGGTACCTGAGGTGGGGGGGGGGGTCGCTTTATGGGTTGGGGGGATGAGCGATGTAGGTTTTTATAGCTGGAAGGGGGGGGGGGGCTGGGGAGGCGGTTCTTGTTTGTTTATGCATGAGTATGGATTCAGTATAGGTATTTGATATGTATATTTGCATGAGTCTGCTTCCTCCTCCTAGCTCCCCCCCCCCCCCTTGATGCAAAGTGGTTCTTGGAAGGTGGGAATATTTATTTATTTATTCTCTTTCTCTCTTCTCTTTTTTCATTAATCTTTTGTTTTCTCTCTCTCTCTCTCTCTCTCTCTCTCTCTCTCTCAGCTATTTAATATGTCTTAAGCGCACAGGCAGTAGTTTTTTCCTAGTGAATAACTGGCCTTCACAGTGTTTGATTCAGGGTATTGTTGACCAAGGTTAGTGCATGTAACACACACACACACACCTGGTCCATGTTATTACTTGGTTGTGGGATATTGTGATGGTTTGTTTTTGTAGTTATTATTATTAATAGTGTTATTGTGAAAGTTATTATTAAGTTATTATTTAAACTGGTTGAATTGAATTGAAACAGTTTATTTAGCCAGAAAAACACAGATTAAATTAGGAAAATGGTGAAGAAACGGACAAATCATATTTTTAGTGGGTGTATAACGTGCGCGTTGTCCCCCACGACTTACGGTGGGAAACTTGATGTGACCCAAATAGAATTTTTATGAATCCTGACGCGTCCTGTGTTGTAAACGGGGACGGCATGGAGGTGGGGGTGATATTCATTGAATCAACTCAGGTTTCGTGAGGTTAAGTGTTCGTGCCGCACGGAGACGCTCTTCCACGTAATCCTCCTACTGGTTTTGTGACTGAATCTGGGTCGGGGTTCGGGTTCGTTTTCGTTCGCTCTCTGGCTGGCTCGTCACGGCCTCGCCAGCTGGGTTCTATGCTGTTGTATGTTATTGAGAGAGAGGATAAACTAAAGTAATATACTAAGAAACATAAAGCGAAGAAAAATATGATGTTTACCTCTCCCCCCTCCCTCCAACCTCCCTCACCTCTCTCCTCGCGCCACTCCCTCCCTCCCTCCTATGCGGTATTTCCTGGGTTGGCCAGCATAACCCCCCCGGCTCACGGTAACACTAGCACTTGGCCGACGATACACATCTTGCCCTTACCTGCCTCTACACACACACACACATGCTCGTCTCTACACGCTACCATCCGTCACTGTCAGGAGAAACATCAAGGCTGTGTTATCCATGTTGAAAATTACAGTACATGTATAGTGAAGCTTTTAAACCCTAAGGTAATGTCGTGCTGTTTCCCGGGAAAAAAAAAGGGTAGCAACCCGGAGACGAGTTACCTTCCCTGGCCCAGACCCGCTGAGGCTCCTACGATGAATCTCCCCCGTAACTGAAGGTGTAATGATGCATCTAACTGCCTGATTTGAGTTTAAAGTACAAAATAACATAACAATTACATAGAGACGCTACTGTAATTTGATATATATATATATATATATATATATATATATATATATATATATATATATATATATATATATATATATATATATCAGGGGCGACTCCAGGTCATATGCATCACTCGGGCTCATCACAGATTTCGCATAAGATACATGTATAAATGAAGCTAAGAGACGTAATACACACCACAAATTTATATAGGCACTGATAATTTTACAATAAGACAAAAAAAGCCGGTTTTTTCTAAAAACCAGTTTTTGTGATATGGTCAGGAACGCGACGTCAGCCAATGTTACCTAGGTATGCTAAATCCTAGCCAATTCGCCAGGCTACATACAGGCAATTAAAACATCTAATAATTACTTGATAAGTAATATTAGGAGGACACGTCGCTACCTGGCATTTAATTGCAATTTGAAATTACCGCCTCTAGTAGCCTCATGCAATAAGACAAAAAAATATAGTTTTGATGCAAAAATTACTCACTTTATTTAAACATGAAGTCCAGTCGTCTTGTTTTGATGGCGAACTCGTGTAAAATCCTGTCGTGCAGCTCCTTCTTGTTGTCCAAGTCGTTCAAGAGGCTTTTCTCGATGGAAATGCGAGCCAGTGAAGATAGCCGTTCTTGGGCCATTGTGCTTCTCAGATATGAGCGGATTCTATCTAACATTGAGAAACTTCTCTCATTAGCGACTGATGTTACGGGGATGGTTAGCAGCAGCTGAATTAGTTTAATGGATTCCGGCATAGCGGAAGTCAACTCCAATTTATAGAGTAATTCTAAAATGGAGTTGATTGACTTGCACTTTTTGAAGTCACTGTCAATATA
Organism: Homarus gammarus; assembly: GCA_958450375.1. Taxonomy (NCBI): domain Eukaryota; kingdom Metazoa; phylum Arthropoda; class Malacostraca; order Decapoda; family Nephropidae; genus Homarus; species Homarus gammarus. The sequence continues at coordinate 3,738,042 of CAUDMG010000502.1, forward strand.
CATATATTTTAGCTCGTTCACTAAGCTCTTGCAGTCAAAAATACAGGGGTATTTGTTTTGTAGAGAGTCCATATGTTGCATGGTAAATGAGTTAGCAAGCTCTTCAAACTTATTAACGTCTAGTAATTCAAAAAATGCATACTCCTGAATGCCAGCAAATCGCTCTCGCAAGGACATTAGAATGTTATCAATTATTTCAAAATACGTCGTTTTGTAATTAACTTGTGCACCCCTGACTCTTTTTCTGGGAGGAGGCTCGGACTCATCTGCCTGTTCAGTGACAGCAGCTGTATCTTGCAGGATGTTTTCGTAATGTTCGTCGTTACAATAACCTTCAACACAATGAATGAAGTCATTTATTTTATTCTGACCCCGCTTTATGTCAAGTTGCTTACACTGTAGGACATCAAACAGTTTTCCAGCCTGTGAAAGTATGTTATGAAAGCAATTGATGAAGAACATGAATGTGAAATCATTCAACTTTGCCAATAGATTGTCTGTTTGACAAAGTGTATCTTCATCCCACTTTTCACTACTGTCTAGAATACTTGTGAAGGCACTTTTTAGGTTTCCATGCATCAGTTTTATGGATGACACGGTTCTCGATCTATAGCACCATCTTGTTTCGCACAGTGATGGAATATTGACATTAAACTGTCTGAAAACGCTTTTCCGTTTGGTACTGGAAGACGTAAATTTACTAAAAGCGCGTAAATGAGAAAAAAAACATTTTTACTCTACTCAACTTCTCGGCACTTTTACTCAAGACTAAGTTGAGTTTATGCGCATAGCAGTGAATGAAGTGCGCGTGTTTAAATCCTTTATCCTTTAGCTTGCTCTGCACTCCGTTTAGTGTTCCTGCCATTACAGCTGCTCCGTCGTAAGTTTGGCTCACTAATTTATTTTTAGCGTCACTGAAGGAGTTCAACGCAGATGCGATCACATCAACCAGTCTTGTAGCACTTTTATCATCACTGACTTCATAGAATCCAAGAAATCGTTCACATATTTTGTCTTCATACACATATCTTATTATAATTGACAGTTGGGCATGCATCGCACAGTCTGTCGTCTCGTCAGCTTGTACAGACATAAACGGAGCTTTATCAACTTCCCTTCTAATTTCATCAGCTATTACATTCCCAATCGCTTGTATTAGATCATTTTGTATTGTGCTTGAGACTCCTGAAAACTGTTTCGACCCCTCTTTAGTAGAAAGTCTAGAAGCAAACACGCTGTCGATTTCAGCAAAGCACTGCAATAGTTCACGGTAATTTCCTCTATTTAGGCTGTCACTTCCTTCATCATGTCCACGCAAAGGCAACTCTTGTTTACTCAGGTATAACACTGCATTTGTTAACTGTTTTAACTATTGTCTATTTTCTTCAACTGCTTTGTTATGCCGTTCTTTCTCCAGTTTAGCAGACTCACTAATAGCTGTCACAATATCATACTGTCCGAAAGTTTTCAAGCTTTTATAATTATTTAAATGACTCAGTGATTTACTGTGATGCTTACAGTCGCTCAAGACATTTTTATAATTATTATAACCTCCATCTGTCCACTACTGCTTAGCTTTTGGTTTAAACAACAAACACGGCCAGCAGTAGAGTTTCTCTGTGACGCTACTTGCACAAATCCAATCAATCTGTTCATACCATTTTATCTGGAATGTTCCACTTCCAACTTTAGTTTTCAATGCAGGAGTCGGCCTGCCTGTACGAAGAATTTCTCGTTTTTCAGCAATATTTCTTGAACCAAATGGCTTATTTTTTATATCTAGCACTATGTCTTTCTCCATTTCTATGTTATGGGTAGAAATAAAAATAAAACAACTGATCTTTACGCACAAAGAACAGAAGCACAGCATACAATCAAAGAACAACAGTGTACCCTGTTGCAAACGTCAGCGAACTGACAGATGCCGTGGCCGGTAAGAGAAGCGTGCGAAGAGGTGCCAGTTAATCTTTTACTCCTACCAGGCTCTGTCCAGTTAGCCTTAGTTACTGGACATTTTTTCGTTCCTGTAAGAATATTGTAGAACGGAAACATTTCATAGATTGGAATTTAAATCCTAGGCTCTATAGAAAGCTATTGTTAAAAAAAAGCTTGGATTTGAATTACTTCTAATTTTCACGATTAGGGACAACAGCTGGGGCTTTAACTTATAAGCCTGAGTCAGGCATGAGTGAACGATGTCAAGAGACTATCTGCCACGAACGATATTTTTTGACAAGGATGTGGGACGAGAGTACGACGGCACTCACGAGAAGACAGTCCAGGCAC
>CAUDMG010000503.1:0-77500 GCA_958450375.1 Homarus gammarus
GTTCCATGGTTATTCCGTATGCTATTGGTGAGGAGATCCTGTATGACTGCTGGGTCGCTTCTAATCAGAACATGATCTTGTGTACTGACTCTGAACTGAAACTCAGCCATCGATACTTGACTTCAGGTGGTGTACCTACAGGAAAGTTTAATCTTACTCTCATGGGGGGTTGAGGTTGTAGTTGATGGTCTCTTAAGTTTTTCTGCCTTTTCGGCCTTCCGCTTGTTCCTGGACTGAACTAGTTGAAAACCATCCTCTCCGTTGGTATCAAGGTCAACACGATAGTCACCTGGCTCACTCGGTGCATCAGGAGAGTTAGAGCGAGTAGCTGGGTCTCCAGTTAACTCAGATATGGTGAGTTACAGGACTCGACCTATATGCCTACGTCAGAGAGCAGAGGACTGCTTGGCACTCTAGGAAGTCAGCGGTGGTTGGGAGGCGTAACCCTCTTACAGGACAAGGGAAACTGTCGTCTACAGCGTATCCGCGATGTGAGGGGAGGCTTTGATCGGGCCTCCCGGGAGCGGAGAGAGTGTGGTGTCAGAGGGACGAATAAATTGGTTCCATACCTGCGTGTATGTGTGTGTGTGTGTGTGTGTGTGTGTGTGTTTGTGTGTGTGTGTGTGTGTGCCTCGCGTCCCCAGGCTAAACCAGCAGGGGATCTCGGAGCAGCAGTGGGTCCCAGATGGACAGCACATAGGCCCATCGGCATGTGAATGCACCCTGGCACCTACTAATCCATTGCCCCGCTGCCTTGCGGATTAACCTTTCTAGGTATAACACTACGGAAGTAAACCCCGAACGAAAATTCTGTGGTGGAGCCCTGCATCAGGCAGACATGCTTACAGAGCTCCAACAAGACCCCAACGGCTGTATAGGCGGAAGAGGTGACCACCATGGGAACCCATCGACTACACCGGTGGGCGAAGGCAATGCATAATGGACAGGCTACTAAGGCGAAACCCAACAAACTGGGCTATCGGTAGTCCATTGGAGCTCTTCCTCTCCCCTGTTGTTGCAAGCACTTGCACCATTGGATCAGGAAAAGGGAGAGCCAAGATATGCAGTTGCAGCGTGCGCTCAAGCCTCATCACATAAATCAACTCACGCGCAAAATCCCTATACCCCAAAAGTCCTATGGCGACGGACGAGTAGTGATGGGGACAGGCAGAGATGACTGCCGGGAGTATCTGGTCACATTTCTCCTCCTGGGCGGCACAGATAAGATGGTCGTTTATGCACTGGAATCTAAGCAGCAGTGCAATCTGGTCCTGTATGTACGACTGAGCAGCCCTTTCGAGGAGCCACTCTGCTCATCCCACATGGGGAGGGGGCTAAAAAAGGTGCCCTAAACATAGCCCGCCCAATGAACCAACATGACTGGGCAACCGCACCTAGTAAGGTCGAAAACACAATCATAATCACAGATCAAAACTAAGACAAACTATGCAACCACTCATGGTCGCTGTATGGAATGTCAGGACACTTCTGGATACAGGCACAAATTAGCTTCCTGAAAGAAGATCTGCCATCGTGGCAAAAGAGTTGGCTAGGCATAACATCCACATAGCTGCCATTAGTGAGTCCCAGCTCCCAGACGAGGGTCGACTCACAGAATGGGGGTCTGGCTAACCTTCTTCTGGAAGGATAAGCCTGCTGCAGAGAGAAACCACAATTAAGGAGCCGGCTTTGCCATCCGCCAATGCATCCTACATAGGCGAACTGAAATGCTTATTGGGATCAACGAGCGCCTCATTACGCTGCGAGTCCCACTGAATCACTCACGCTATGCCTTCTTCATCAGTGCATACGGCCTAACAATGGATGAAGAGGATGACATCAAGGAGGCCTTCTACGCCAACCTTGACAGAGTGCTTACCTTTATCCCCAGAGTGGATAAGGTTGTGTTCCAGGTGACTTCAATACCAGAGTTGGCAGAGATGCTGGCATTTGGCAGGGAACCATCGGGAGATATGAACTAGTCAAATGTAATCCCAACAGCAAGTGTGTTGTGTTTAGGCAGGCCGAGAAGTTCAAGGGTTCGTGGCAACACCCACGATCCAAACACTGGCATCTCATTTACTACATCATTGTCAGAGAAAGAGATCGCCGAGATGTCCTCCTCACCCGTGCCATGCGTGGCTCAGACTACTGCGACACTGATCATCGGCACGTCAAAGGCAAGCTCTTCACGTCACCCCAAAACGGCGAAGACAACAAGCTTACAGAAGAGGTTTTGACACTAAGAGTCTGGAGGATCCATCGGTTGCACATGCTTTCAGAGAGCAGCTTGAACATGGACTGATAAGCAGCCTAACAACAAACAACCCAAATCCCAGTGCCCTATGGGATATTATCTACACTGTCATGACAAAAAAAAATGCAGAGAGACCCTCGACCAGATCGAAAAAATACGCCAGGACTGGTTTGATGAAAATGACCCGGCAATCAATGTGCTCGTCGTTAATAAACGTGGTGCTTTAACTGACTGGCAGAACAACCATCAGTCTCGGACCAAAGCTGATACCTTCCGCAAGAAAAAAGCTGCGGCCCAGCGGAAACCTCGCAATCTAAAAAATGACTGGTTTAAAAATAAAGCATGTGAAACACAAAATTTTGCAGATCAGCACAAGATGCGTGAATTTTTCAATTTCACTAAAACATTTTATGAGCCAATCACTTGTGGCGCAGCCACCCTCCGCTCATCCAATAGTAACTCCACAATTTAAGGTGATAAAGGTCTCCTTCAGTGTTGGAAAGAGCTCTACCATTCACTGCTCAACCGAAACACCAATGTGGATGTCCTGACTACCCAGGAGGTCCATCAGCATCCAGAGCTGACCCACCTCAGATATCATCCATCCCTGGATGAGGTAGCTACTTCCATCAAACAGATGTAAACTAACAAAGCCTCGGAGCCTAACGGAATCCCAGCCGAGGTGTATAAAGCAGGAGGACCCCTGCTTACCAACCGTCTCCACTCTCTCCTGGAGAATATATGGGAAAAGGAGGAAATCCCCCATGCTCTTAAAGATGCCTCCATCGTCAATATTTATAAGAACATGGGAGACCGGTCAAATTGTGGCAACTACCGCGGGATCTCACTGCTGTCCATAGCTGGCAAGATTATAGCCAGTGTTCTCCTGTTCTCAATGTGGCTTTAGACCATCATGTAGCACCACTAACATGATGTTTGCTTCCGTCACCTACAAGAAAATTCAGGGAACAGCGTCGTAACCTGTATGTGGTTTTCATCGACGAAACCAAGGCCTTCGACTCGGTCAACAGGGAATCCCTCTGGTGGACCCTCAGCCGTTTTGGCTGCCCACCAAAATTCATCGCCACTGTGAAGCAACTCCACGATGGCATGAACGGCAGTGTCCTGCACAATGGCACCCAGTCTGAGTTCTACCCCATCCAAACGGGGGTTAAACAAGGGTGTGTACTGGCACCAACTCTTTTTTCCATTTTCTCGGATGCCTTCCTTACTCGTGCCAGCGCCAATAAAGGGTCTTTTCGACATAAGACGACTCTAGGCAGGAACAAAGGTGTCGGCAGCTTCCATTACTGAGCTTCAGTATGCAGACGACCTCACCTTTGTCGCTCACACTGAACGCGACCAACAGGAGATCCTAAACACCTACACAGATGCGTATGCACACTTCGTCCTTGAGGTGAATATACGTCAGACTCATATTCTCTTTCAGCCTGCCCCTGGTTCAGCCACATCTCCACCATCCATCCAGCTTAACAGGACTACCCTCTCTAATGTAACCCACTTTCAGTATCTCGGCTCTCACCTGTTCACCACCGCAGACATCGATGAAGAGATTCTGCATCGGATCAGATGTGCATTTCATGCCTTTGGCAGACTCTGAAATCATGTATTCAGCAGTAGGGAGCTGAAATTATCTACAAAGTTACACGTATAACGAGCAGCGGTCCTCCCCACCCGTTATTAGACAGCGAGGCATGGATCACATACAGGAGGCACCTCAAGGCACTTGAAAACTTTCACCAAGGTAGTCTACGTTCCATCCTCTAAGTCCGCTGGGAAGACAAGAGAACAAATGCCAGTATTATTGTTGACACCAAATGTAGAAGCATTGAGGCTACCATTATCCATGAACATCTACGCTGGACTGGCCATGTTACCCTCATTGACGACAGTAGGCTACCAAAGCAGCGACTTTACATTCACCTAACGAATGGTAAATGTAACGTTGGCGGGCAACTGTAAAGGTAAAAGGATGGTCTTAAGATAAACCTGAAAAGTGCCAAATCGACCCCCTCACCTGGGACACGATCACTCCACATCGTAACGCTTGGAGGAGCACCACAATAGAAGGTGTCAATACTTTCGAATTAACCCGACTGCAAACCGAGGCAGACAAGCGCCGGCGCCGGAAAGACGCTGCCGCCGCGCGTCCTGCACTAGATGTAGCCCTCCAACATCTGTGAACGACATTGCCGGTCCCGTAACGGCCTTTTTAGTCACCATAGAACTCACCAACCTACAGTAGGTGACATCCTTAATAACTTATATCATTGTATCATAGCTGGATGATCGTCATACTCGATTCCGAGTGACAGTAAAGTAGTATAGTAGTAGTGTGGGCGGTCCGTGTGTGAGCGGTCTGCGTGTGTTTGGGAGGTCTGTGTGTGTGGAAGTTGTCTACGTGTGGTCTCTGTGTATGTGTGGATGGTCTATGTGTATGCAGTGCGTGTGTGTGTGTGTGTGGAAGGTCGATGTGTGAACAACCTTCTGTAGCTAGGTGTTTGGTATTGTTCCTACTACTACTACAATTACTGCTGCTGCTGCTGCTGCTTCTTTTACTGATAATAATATTACCCCCACTAATACAACTACTATTACTACTTCGACTACTAGTAGTAGTAGTAGTAGTAGTAGTAGTAGTAGTAGTAGTAGTAGTAGTAATAATAATAATAATAATAATAATAATAATAATAATAATACTCATTCTACATTACAGTACATTAATCGCCGTTTTATCTGTGTAATACCCGGCCGGAAAACGAGGCACGAGTCATTGCTGCTATTCCAGGAACGTCTGCGCCCACCGCCGCCGCCTGCCACCTGCCGTCAGGAAATGAAGAAACAACCAAATAAACATCTGGGATTGTGTAATGGCACTGAACAACTGACCCAGGACTCTTGTGAGTGTTTCTGAATACTGTATAACATGTCTCGTGGTCGCTAATGCCTCCATGCTATTATAAATGTGTGAGTGTGATGATGGTGATTGTGGTGATCATAATAGTGATTATGATGATGATGGTAATTGTGATGATATAATGTTGGTGATTTTGATGATAATGGTGATTATGATGATAACGGTGATTATGATGATAATGGTGATTATGATGATAATGGTGATTATGATGATTACGGTGATTATGATGATAATGGTGATTAGGATGATATAATGATGGTGATTATGATGATAACGGTGATTATGATGATAATGGTGATTATGATGATAATGGTGATTATGATGATAATGGTGATTATGATGATAATGGTGATTAGGATGATATAATGATGGTGATTATGATGATAACGGTGATTATGATGATAATGGTGATTATGATGATAATGGTGATTATGATGATAATGGTAATTATGATGATATAATGATGGTGATTATGATGATAACGGTGATTATGATAATGGTGATTATGATGATAATGGTGATTATGATGATAATGGTGATTATGATGATATAATGATGGTGATTATGATGATAATGGTGATTATGATGATAATGGTAATTATGATGATATAATGATGGTGATTATGATGATAATGGTGATTATGGTGATAATGGTGATTATGATGATATAATGATGGTGATTATGATGATAATGGTGATTATGGTGATAATTGTGATTATGATGATATAATGATGGTGATTATGATGATCATAATGGTGATTATGATGATAATGATGATTATGATGATAATGGTAATTATGATGTTAATGGTGATTATGATGATGAAGGTGATTATGGTGATAATGGTGATGATGATGATATGGTGATGGTGATTATGATGATAATGGTGATGATGATGATGATAGTGATGATGATGGTGATGGTGATTTTAATGTTAGTGATTATGATGATAATGGTGATTATGATGAGAGAGGTGATTATGATGTTGATTATGATGATGGTGATGATGATGATGATGATGATATTGATGCATCATCATCATCATCATCATCATCATCATCATCATTATTATGATGATGATGATGATGGTGGTACGAGGAGGAGGATGAAACACGCCTATTCCTGTACTTCGGGTAACACAGGAAAGTGGCGTGACACCTGGTACAGGTGGTGGCGGGACACCTGGTACAGGTGGTGGCGGGACACCTGGTACAGGTGGTGGCGGGACACCTGGTACAGGTGGTGGCGGGACACCAGGTACAGGTGGTGGCGGGACACCTGGTACAGGTGGTGGCGGGACACCTGGTACAGGTGGTGGCGGGACACCTGGTACAGGTGGTGGCGGGACACCTGGTACAGGTGGTGGCGTGACACCTGGTACAGGTGGTGGCGGGACACCAGGTACAGGTGGTGGCGGGACACCTGGTACAGGTGGTGGCGGGACACCTGGTACAGGTGGTGGCGGGACACCTGGTACAGGTGGTGGCGTGACACCTGGTACAGGTGGTGGCGGGACACCAGGTACAGGTGGTGGCGGGACACCTGGTACAGGTGGTGGCGGGACACCAGGTACAGGTGGTGGCGGGACACCTGGTACAGGTGGTGGCGGGACACCTGGTACAGGTGGTGGCGGGACACCAGGTACAGGTGGTGGCGGGACACCTGGTACAGGTGGTGGCGGGACACCTGGTACAGGTGGTGGCGGGACACCTGGTACAGGTGGTGGCGGGACACGTGGTACTGGGGGTGGCGGGACACCTGGTACAGGTGGTGGCGTGACACCTGGTACAGGTGGTGGCGTGACACCTGGTATAGGTGGTGGCGTGACACCTGGTACAAGGGGTGGCGTGACACCTGGTACATGTGGTAGCGGGACACCTGGTACATGTGGTAGCAGGACACCTGGTACAAGGGGTGGCGTGACACCTGGTAGAGGAGATGGCGTGACACCTGGTACAGGTGGTGGCGTGACACCTGGTACAGGTGGTGGCGTGACACCTGGTACAGGTGGTGGCGTGACACCTGGTAAAGGTGGTGGCGGGACACCTGGTACAGGTGGTGGCGGGACACGTGGTACAGGGGGTGGCATGACACCTGGTACATATGGTAGCGGGACACCTGGTACATGTGGTAGCGGGACATCTGGTAGAGGGGATGGCGTGACACCTGGTAGAGGGGATGGCGTGACATCTGGTAGAGGGGATGGCGGGACACCTGGTACAGGTGGTGGCGTGACACCTGGTACAGGTGGTGGCGGGACACCTGGTACAGGTGGTGGCGGGACACGTGGTACTGGGGGTGGCGGGACACCTGGTACAGGTGGTGGCGTGACACCTGGTACAGGTGGTGGCGTGACACCTGGTATAGGTGGTGGCGTGACACCTGGTACAAGGGGTGGCGTGACACCTGGTACATGTGGTAGCGGGACACCTGGTACATGTGGTAGCAGGACACCTGGTACAAGGGGTGGCGTGACACCTGGTAGAGGAGATGGCGTGACACCTGGTACAGGGCCTTTTGTGGTAAAAACAAAAATAGGATGAGGGTGTGTTTGCCAGGAGCTGGGGTGGGGGATATAATTGACAGGATGGACAATATCTTGTCTGGTAATGGGAACAAACCCATTATCTGCCTCAGTGCAGGAGGCAATGATATTGGCCGGTGTAGGAGCGAGGAACTTCTTGATAAGTTCAAGGCAGCCATAGATCGTATTAGGACTAAGGGAGGGATCCCTATCATATGCGGTGTCCTGCCTAGAAGGAGAGTTGGCAGTGAATGGTTGTCAAGGGCAGTTGGTGTTAACGACCGTCTTGACAGATATTGCAAGTCAATATCAGTCCCATTCATTGACAACTGGGACAACTTCTATGGCAGAAGGGACCTTTATGCTAGGGATGGGGTGCACCTGTCTAGGGATGGAGTAGCAACCCTGGCTGGGGCTCTAGAGGGGGCAGTTCAAAAGATATCGAAGTCTTTAAACTGCTAAGAGAACATAGGGGCACGGGGGTGGAGGAGACTGCAGTGGGAGCGGGTAAACAAGGCGAAAGATTACAGGGAAATAGTGTTAGGAATGATGACATAACTAAATTAGACAGGGAGTTTAAAACTAAACGCGGTAAGGGAAGGACTCAGAACACGACTAACTTAAATGTATATTACGCGAACAGTAGAAGTATGAGAAACAAAATGGATGATATTAGGGCCTTGGTATGTACAGAAGAAATCGATATAATTGCATTCACTGAAACATGGATCAACTTAGACACACGTGAATTACCAGTCGAATACCAAATTGCGGGTTACAAACTGTTCCATACCGATAGGCAGACCAGGAAAGGAGGCGGAGTAGCAATCTATGTTAGGGATAATCTGAAGTGTGAAATAAATAAGGAAATAAAAACTGAGAGGAATACAGAAACAATTTGGATAGAATTAAGCGACGGTCGGGAAAAATTAATCACAGGAGTAATATATAGACCCCCCAATCTTGACAGAGTCAATGAGCGACTTATCTGGGATGAAATGCGCAGGGCTTCCATACACAACAAAGTCTGTATAGTAGGCGACTTTAACCTTGGCCAAATAGATTGGACCGACCTTACGGGAAACTCAGAATCAGAGGATTTTCTCGAGACGATCCAGGACTGTTTCTTAAGTCAACATATAACCGAACCCACACGGGGTAATAATATATTGGATTTAGTTTTGTCAAACAGAGAAAACCTCATTAGCAATGTCGAGGTAGGGAACGAACTTGCAAACAGCGATCACAAAGAAATTCGATTCCAGTTAGATTTTCAGGGCAGACGTAAGGAAAATTCCACTAAAGTACCAGATTTCAGAAGGGCAAACTTTGACAGTTTAAAGAGGCAGCTAAGAGAGGGGGTGTCGCGCTTGGCCGTGAACCTGACAGATGACACCGACCTGATAACGAGATCTGAGATTGCCGAGTTCCACGACAATTTAAATAGTGAGTTACTTAATGCACAAAGGCAGAACATACCATACAAAAAACTCAGATCAAACAACAATGACCCTAAATGGATAAATAATTATTTAAAGAACATCATTGGCCAAAGGAAGGCTATAGGTAGAAGGATAAATCGTGGCGAAATTCACCTCCGGGACTATTATAGGGTATTGGCGAGTAGGGTTAAAACCGAGATAAGGAAAGCAAAGAGGAATGATGAGGTAAGGATAGCAAGGGAGGCAAAGACAAACCCCAAAGGATTCTACCAAATGTACCAAACTAAAACACGAGAAAAGATTGGACCAATACGGTCAGACTCCGGCGAGCTCACTGATAACGACGGAGAAATGAGCAATAATTTGAATAAATATTTTTCAACAGTTTTCACCAGCGAAAATTTAAACATGATACCCGAGGCACAGACTCTATTCAGAGATAGTGAAGAAAACAAATTAAGTGAGATAGTAGTGACTAGTAACGATGTTAGTAAGCAAATAGACAAACTAAAGCCTAATAAGTCACCTGGTCCCGATGAGATATTTGCCAGAGTATTAAAGGAATGTAAGGAAGAGCTTAGTATGCCCTTAGCAAAGTTGTTTAACATGTCCTTAAAAACAGGTGTAGTACCAGAATCCTGGAGGATAGCGAATGTAATACCGATCTTCAAGAAGGGGGATAGATCACTATCCTCTAACTACCGCCCAATCAGTCTAACATCAATAGTAGGCAAATTACTGGAAGCAATCATTTCAAACTCTATTCGAAATCACCTGGAGAAGCACAGATTGATCAATGATTCCCAGCATGGCTTCACAAGCGGACGTTCTTGCCTAACTAATCTATTAACATTCTTTTCATCAGTTTTCGAATCAGTGGACGAGGGGCACAATTATGATGTGGTATATCTCGACTTTAGCAAAGCCTTCGACAGAGTACCCCACGAAAGACTAATTAGAAAGGTAGAAGCTCATGGCATCAAAGGTGACATCCTTAAATGGATTAGGGCGTGGTTACAGGACAGGAAACAGCGAGTGAGCATTAACGGCACTAAGTCCCATTGGAGCAACGTCACAAGTGGAGTTCCCCAAGGCTCAGTACTTGGACCATTATTGTTTATTATATACATAAACGACATAGATATCGGCATAGACAGCAACATAAGTAAATTTGCTGATGATACTAAAATAGGACGTGTTATCAAATCTGACGAGGACTCGGCAAAACTACAGGAGGATCTAAACAAATTTTTCGAATGGTCTGAAAAATGGCAGATGAAATTCAACATTGACAAATGTAAAGTACTCAGTATAGGGAATGTAAACAGGGAAACCAGATACCAGATGAACAACGATGCCAGAGAGAAATCCGACTGCGAGAGAGATTTAGGAGTAATGATAAGTAGGAACCTTAAGCCAAGTAAACAATGTGTTTTTGCTCGTAACAAGGCTAATAAAGTACTTGGGTTCATACAAAGGAGTGTTAGTTACAAGACTAGCGAGGTCATCCTAAAACTGTATCTTGCTCTTGTGAGACCACACCTGGATTACGCAGTCCAGTTCTGGTCACCGTATTACAGAATGGATATAGAATCCTTGGAAAGAATCCAGAGGAGAATGACAAGACTAATCCCGGGTATCAGGAACCTTGAGTATAGAGACAGGTTAAAGCATCTTAATTTGCACTCCCTTGAGAGACGTAGAACGAGGGGCGACCTGATAGAGGTGTATAAATGGAAGGCAGGGCTAAACAAAGGGGACATTACAAAGGTACTCAAATTATCCAACCAGGAGCGAACTCGTAACAATGGTTTTAAATTGGACAAATTTAGATTTAGGCGTGAAATAGGTAAACACTGGTTTGGAAACAGAGTAGTGGATGAATGGAACAAGTTACCAAATATCATCATTAACTCGAATACGCTGAATTGCTTCAAACATAGGTTGGATGCTCATATGAGCAATAGGGGTTGGGTGTAAACGGGACTGCCCAGTATGGGCCAATAGGCCCGCTGCAGTTTCCTCCATTCTTATGTTCTTATGTTCTTAGGTGGTGGCGTGACACCTGGTACAAGGGGTGGCGTGACACCTGGTACAAGGGGTGGCGTGACACCTGTTACAGGTGGTGGCGTGACACCTGGTACATGTGATAGCGGGACACCTGGTACAAGGGGTGGCGTGACACCTGGTAGAGGAGATGGCGTGACACCTGGTACAGTAGGTGGCGTGACACCTGGTACAGCGGGTGGCGTGACACCTGGTACAAGGGGTGGCGTGACACCTGGTACAGCGGGTGGCATGACACCTGGTAAAGGGGGTGGCGTGACACCTGGTACAGGGGGTGGCGTGACACCTGGTACAGGGGGTAGCGTGACACCTGGTACAGCGGGTGGCGTGACACCTGGTACAAGGGGTGGCGTGACACCTGGTACTAGGGGTGGTGTGACACCTGGTATAGGGGGTGGCAGGAGACCTGGTACAGGGGGTGGCGGGACGGCTGGTAGAGGTGGTGGCGGAACAGCTGGTAGAGGGGGTGGAGGGACAGCTGGTAGAGGGGGTGGCGGGACAGCTGGTACAGGGGATGGCGGAACACCTGGTAGAAAGGGTGGCGGGACAGCTGGTAGAGGGGGTGGCGGGACAGCTGGTACAGGGGATGGCGGAACACCTGGTAGAGAGGGTGGCGGGACAGCTGGTAAAGGGGGTGGAGGGACAGCTGGTAGAGGGGGTGTAGGGACAGCTGGTAGAGGGGGTGGAGGGACAGCTGGTAGAGGGGGTGGAGGGACAGCTGATAGAGGGGGTGGCGGGACAGCTGGTAGAGGGGGTGGAGGGACAGCTGGTAGAGGGGCGCTCTGCTAATAAGTCTGATCTCGGTTCATTGTTCATAGCCACCCCGTTATCCCGCCCTCCCTCTGTGCGTCTGGCGTCCGTCCGCAGTCTATCAACAATGATTCCCGAGAAGATGATGTAAAGGGCCGGCAACCTCCTCCCCATAAACCTGCACCTGGTGTCCGTCCGTCACTTGAATCTTGACTTGGTGGGGGAAATTATGTAAAAATCTTAACGTGAATCACTTATTGCACAGTTGAATCTCCCTAACCACAGTGACGTCACCAACACGTCACGACTACGTCACTGATCAAATACTTCACGAGAACTCATGACGGCAGCATACTGAAGGAGGTGAGGCAACGAGGGGAGCATCGAGCGGTCACCCCTTGTCCTTCTCTTTGTGTGTGTGTGTGTTCTGCTATCTCTGAATTTCTGAGCTTAAACCTGTACAACATTTCTGGTGTTTGAGAATGAATGTATTGACGACAGCGATGTATTTCTTGGTGTTTAAGTCGGTATGACACTGACAGAGGCTCATAAATACAGTATAATTATAAACTTCCTGATACAACACACACACACACACACACTATTACGTCATTTCCTGTAACTGTGTCAAAACAGTCATAATCGTAAAGTCATCGTTCCTTTAATAATGGAAGAGAAATATCCACACAGTCAACACAATCACAAGTGGTGTTGAGGATGTTTTGTGTTCCTCGCCGTGACTCACGTTCTCAGAAGGACTTAAACCCACATACACTCAGAGAGAAACAAGTAGTACATAAGAATTTAATGACCCTCTTTCAAGTGTGTTTTGATTACACACACACACACACACACACACACACACACGTTCCCCAAAATACCCTCGCGCCAACTTTGTATCCCTGTACACACCCTGAAGACATTACACTATATAAGGACTTGAGTTAGTGATAAAGATTACACGAATTTCTTATCAGAAGAAATATTACAAAATATAACGTGAATTTTATTTTTTTATGTTCTAGTCATCTCTCCTGACTTGACTGATGGACACAAGAGACGTGTTTTTCGCGCACGGTTTAATATAGCTGATGATTTATCCTATAAAGCTGCTAAACAAAACATTACATTCCTTTCATTATATGAAATACATTATTTATCTTTAGTCTATCAACGAAATAAAATAATTTGGATTACCTGAAGATTAAGCATCCCAGCTTATTTCACATGATGATTAGCCACCCTAACGCTAACCTAATCTATCTTAGGCTAACCTAACCTACCCTAACCCAACGTTAAGCTAACCTAATTTCCTAACTTAACCTAACCTAACTTAATCTAACATTCTTATCTAACCTCAGCAAAACTAACTTGACCTACCCTATCATAACCTACCCTAACTCATCAACCTAACCGATTCTTTCCAGGAAGCGTTAAGATGGTGTTATTATGGTGAAATAAGCTGGGAGTTTAATCTTCATGTTATCAATAAAATTATATTCCTTCACATCACTAATATTAAAAAAAAAAAACTCTCAATATAAAAATTGTGTAGATTAAAAAAAATCCATTAATGGTGATATTCTGGTACAAATATCTCTATTTTTTTCTTTCTTTCTCTCTCTCAACACGTGCCTAGGAGCAGGATGGGGCGACACACCGGGTGTATCACAGGAAGCTGAAAACAGCAGGCAACCCTTGTCATAATATCCATCCGTTGCCTCCGACCACTACGCTCTCCTGACGACGGTGAAGGTAAGGTAGGTGGTGATGGTGCTGAGAGAGAGAGAGAGAGAGAGAGAGGAAAGGGAATCAAAGAAGAAATTACTTGGTTTCAACACGTCACTACCACTACTACTATACGCTCACTGGGGGGATGGGAGGTGAAGGAAAGAGGGACAGAAAGACTTTCCCATTAATACATTCAAACAGTAAGTTATTTCAATTTATAAGTAAAAAATAAGAACTATATCCTTTAAATATATTCAATTGGTGAGCTATAGTCCTTCAATACATTCAAACATGAGGCTATACCCCTTACAGTTAACTGCATCCCTTAAATACTGTCAAACAATGAGTTATATTAACGCTAACAGTAAAAATATAAATGTGTGAATGAAATACGTGAAGTTAACTTAAGACAACAAAGAGAAGGACGATGACATGGCACAGTTGAGTCACAACAGATGTGAGTATTAAGGTGGTATTTAAAGTTCACTTCAAAGGGAAGACCGATGTAGAGGGATTGGTCGTAAAGTAGTTAAGGGAGGATGTTTGTTTGATTGCAGGATGGTTCAATGTGCTTGTTTGTGTGTATTTATGTCCCGCCTAAGATCGAACCTGGCTCTCCTTTATAGCTGACGACTTTAGTGCCACAGTACCAACGCCTACTCTTATAGAAAACGTGCAACAAAAACACCATCCAATCCTCCCACACACACTTACTGCTGCCACACACCAAAAAGTAGAAGTAAGGAGGAATACAGTAGTATTTGAGTGGAGCTGTCACGCCACGCACAATGAATGCGATAATAATAGTCAGTATGTGTATCCAAGTTCGTTTTTTTTTTGTGTTTACTGCGTGTGTTGTAATGATTTTCCCCAAAAACTACACACACACACACACACACACGCACACACACATGATTCTCTCGCTCTATCCAACTGTCATGGGTTGCGTTGGGCCTCCAGTACAACCCATCCCAAATGTTTGTTTAGGTAGAGATAAGGTACCCAGCCAGCCGATAGGGGTCATTTTTCGCCTCAAAACCACATTTTAGTCAGTGGGCTTTAGACCTAGGGGGAGAGTAGACCTCCTGCCCCGCGGATTTAGAACAGGGGCCATACAGTCCTACCAGTGCTACGAGTCTGTGTGTGCAAATTCCCGAGATTGTTGTTAAGTCCAGCGAAAAGTTAAGGCACCCTGTAAAGAACATAAGAACATAAGAATGGAGGAAACTGCAGCGGGCCTATTGGCCCATACTGGGCAGTCCCGTTTACACTACTCTGTTTCCAAAACAGTGTTTACCTATTTCACGCCTAAATCTAAATTTATCTAATTTAAAACCATTGTTACGAGTTCGCTCCTGGTTGGATAGTTTGAGTACCTTTGTAATGTCCCTTTGTTTAGCCCTGACTTCCACTTATACACCTCTATCAGGTCGCCCCTCGCTCTACGTCTCTCGAGGGAGTGCAAATTAAGATGCTTTAACCTGTCTCTATACTCAAGGTTCCTAATGCCCGGAATTAGTCTTGTCATTCTCCTCTGAATTCTTTCCAAGGATTCTATATCCATTCTGTAATACGGTGACCAGAACTGAACTGCGGATTCCAGGTGTGGTCTCACAAGAGCAAGATACAGTTTTAGGATGACTTCGCTAGTCTTGTGACTAACACTCCTTTGTATGAACCCAAGTACTTTATTAGCCTTGTTACGAGCAAAAACACATTGTTTACTTGGCTTACGGTTCCTACTTATTATTACTCCTAAATCTCTCTCCCAGTCGGATTTCTCTATGGCATCGTTGTTCATCTGGTATCTGGTTCCCTGTTTACATCTCCTATACTGAGTACTTTACATTTGTCCATGTTGAATTTCATCTGCCATTTTTCAGACCATTCGAAAAATTTGTTTAGATCTTCCTGTAGTTTTGTGGAGTCCTCGTCAGATTTAATAACACGTCCTATTTTAGTGTCATCAGCGAATTTGGTTATGTTGCTGTCTATGCCGATATCTATGTCGTTTATGTATATAATAAATAATAATGGTCCAAATACTGAGCCTTGGGGAACTCCAATTGTGACGTTGCTCCAAAGGGAATTAGTGCCATTAATGCTCACTCTCTGTTTCCTGCCTGTAACCACGCCCTAATCCATTTAAGGTTATTACCTTTGAGGCCATGTGCTTCTACCTTTCTAATTAGTCTTTCGTGGGGGACTCTGTCGAAGGCTTTGCTAAAGTCGAGATATACCACATCATAATTGTGCCCCTCATCCACCGATTCGAAAACTGATGAAAAGAATGTTAATAGATTAGTTAGACATGAACGTCCGCTTGTGAAGCTATGCTGGGAATCATTGATCAATCTGTGCTTCTCCAGGTGATTTCGAATAGAGTTTGAAATGATTGCTTCCAGTAATTTGCCTACTATTGATGTTAGACTGATTGGGCGATAGTTAGAGGATAGTGATCTAACCCCCCTTCTTGAAAATCGGTATTATATTCGCTATCCTCCAGGATTCTGGTACTACACCTGTTTTTAAGGACATGTTAAACAACTTTGCTAAGGGCATACTAAGCTCTTCCTTACAATCCTTTAATACTCTGGCAAATATCTCATCGGGACCAGGTGACTTATTAGGCTTTAGTTTGTCTATTTCCTTACTAACATCGTTACTAGTCACTCCTATCTCGCTTAATTTGTTTTCTTCACTATCTCTGAATGAAGTCGGTTGTGGAAACTGTTGAAAAATATTTATTCAAATTATTGCTCATTTCTCTGTCGTTATCAGTGAGCTCGCCGGTGTCTGACTGTATTGGTCCAATCTTTTCTCGTGTTTTAGTTTGATACATCTGGTAGAATCCTTTGGGGTTTGTCTTCGCCTCCCTTGCTATCCTTACCTCATTATTCCTCTTGGCTTTCCTTATCTCGGTTTTAACCCTACTCGCCAATACCCTATAATAATCCCGGAGGTGAATTTCGCCACGATTTATCCTTCTACCTATAGCCTTCCTTTGGCCAATGATGTTCTTTAAATAATTATTTATCCATTTAGGGTCATTGTTGTCTGATCTGAGTTTTTTATATGGTATGTTCTGCCTTTGTGCATTAAGTAACTCACTATTTAAATTGTCGTGGAACTCAGCAATCTCAGATCTCGTTATCAGGTCGGTGTCATCTGTCAGGTTCACGGCCAAGCGCGACACCCCCCCTCTCAGCTGGCTCTTTAAACTGTCAAAGTTTGCCCTTCTGAAATCTGGTACTTTAGTGGAATTTTCCTTACGTCTGCTCTGAAAATCTAACTGGAATCTAATTTCTTTGTGATTGCTGTTTGCAAGTTCGTTCCCTACCTCGACATTGCTAATAAGGTTTTCTCTGTTTGACAGAACTAAATCGAGTATATTATTACCCCGGGTGGGTTTGGTTATATGTTGACTTAGAAAACAGTCCTGGATCGTCTCGAGAAAATCCTCTGATTCTGAGTTACCTGTAAGGTCAGTCCAATCTATTTGGCCAAGGTTAAAGTCGCCTACTATCAAGATTGGGAGATCTATATATTACTCCTGTGATTAATTTTTCCCTACCGTCGATTAATTCTATCCAAATTGTTTCTGTATTCTGTTCAGTTTTTATTTCCTTATTTATTTCACACTTCAGATTATCCCTAACATAGATTGCTACTCCGCCTCCTTTCCCCGTCTGCCTATCGGTATGGAACAGTTTGTAACCCGCAATTTGGTATTCGACCGGTAACTCACGTGTGCCTAGGTTGATCCATGTTTCAGTGAATGCTATTATATCGATTTTTTCGGTACATACCAAAGCCCTAATATCATCCATTTTGTTTCTCATACTTCTACTGTTCTCGTAGTAGATGTTTAAGTTAGTCGTGTTCTGAGTCCTCCCCTTACCGCGTTTAGTTTTAAACTCCCTGTCTAATTTTGTTTTGTCATCATTCCTAACACTATTTCCCTGTAATCTTTCATTTTGTTTACCCGCTCCCACTGCAGTCTCCTCCACCCCCGTGCTCATATGTTCTCCTAGCAGTTTAAAGACTTCGATATCCTTTGAACTGCCCCCTTTAGAGCCCCAGCCAGGGTTGCTACTCCATCCCTAGACAGGTGCACCCCATCCCTAGCATAAAGGTCCCTTCTGCCGTAGAAGTTGTCCCAGTTGTCAATGAATGGGACTGATATTGACTTGCAATATCTGTCAGGAAGTGATCACTGGTGAGGGCCTGTTTGCTACAAGAGCACTCCAGGCCGGCCTAATAGATCAATCGTTTACTAATATATGAAACTAAACATATACCTATACTATTATCAGATGCGCGTTTAGATTTCTGAATTGCTCTTTAATTGAGGGTTGAAGGTCAAGTGCAAAGATAAGTGTTGTGTTATACTCGAGACGGGGTTTGTGATGCCCGGTGTCAGTGGTGTTATTAAGAGCCTAGAGTGCCATAACGCTCTTATTGTAACTATGTGTGTACAGAAGACAAGTCATACTGCGTCTATGTGTGTGCAGAAGACGTTGATACTGTGTCTATGTGTGTACAGAAGACGGGTCATGCTGTGTCCATGTGTGTACAGAAGACGTTGATCCTGTGTCTATGTGTGTACAGAAGACAAGTCATACTGTGTCTATGTGTGTACAGAAGACGTTGATCCTGTGTCTATGTGTGTACAGAAAACATTGATACTGTGTCTATGTGTGTACAGAAGACGTTGATACTGTGTCTATGTGTGTACAGTAGACGGGTCATACTGTGTCTATGAGTGTACAGAAGACGTTGATACTGTGTCTATGAGTGTACAGAAGACGTTGATACTGTGTCTATGTGTGTACAGGAGACGTTGACACTGTGTCTATGTGTGTACAGGAGACGGGTGATACTGTGTCTATGTGTGTAGAAGACGTTGATCCTGTGTCTATGTGTCATCTTTTCTTGTACACACATAGCTGGAACATAGTGTCTTGCCACCTCTCAACACAGAGAGCCTCTGTGTGTCTTATTAATTGTCACGTTGCAAAATCGTATTTCATGTCACGTGTGCCGGTGACTCAGACGAGTGTGTTGACGGTATTAGTTTCATTCACTGAGAGAGGGAGAGAGAGAGAGAGAGAGAGAGAGAGAGAGAGAGAGAGAGAGAGAGAGAGAGAGAGAGAGAGAGTCCCACAAGGTTAAGTGTTCGTGCCTATATTGTTTAGAAATATCCTCAACCAAAAACAAGTACAGTGATGCTTTTACTGTATAAAATGTGCACCAGTTGAATAAATAAGTACAGTATAGTAAGTCAAGTACATACATCATTAAGAGTGTGGCAGTAAAAAAATCTCTTCCATAGCTCTTGATGCATGGTGTACATTGTCCTCCTTCCTCGACATGGCCACCTCTAGTTATCATGAGTAATTCAAGTTGTCATGGCCACCTCTAGTTATCATAGCCACCTTTAATTGTCATGGCCACCCCCTGTTCTCATTGTCACTTCCGGATGTTATGGCCACCTCTAGTTATCATGGTCACCTCTAGTCGTCGTGGCCACCTTTAGTAGTAATGGTCACCGCTGTACCCTTCTGAGGGCCGAGCTGGAGAGGGCCAGGGAAGATATTTTGAAATTAAAAGAAGAGATAGCGAAGTTGAAGGAAAAAACGAGACAAGTAAAGCAGGTGAATGACGAATGGAAGGTTGTAAGGAGAGGGACGATCAAACTGGTGGTGAGAAAGACACCAAGGAAAGGACAACAACAGCTAAGTGTACCAACTCTTTCAGTCCTTTGATCGACGAATTGGACTTTAGGATAGTCATGGACAATGCTGACAAGGAAGGTAGGAAAATCTTGATTGTTGGGGACTCGCAGGTATGGTACATGGAAAGAGCTTTTTTCAGTAAAGATAAAAATAGAATGAGGGTGTGTTTGCCAGTAGCTAGGATTGGGGATATGTTGACAGGATGGACAATAGCTTGTCTGGTAATGGGAACAAACCCAATATCTGCCTCAGTGCAGGAGGCAATGATATTAGCCGGTGTAGGAGTGAGGAGCTTCTTGATAAGATCAAGACAGCTATAGAACGTGTTAGGTCTAGGGGAGGGATCCCTATCATATGTGGTGTCCTGCCTAGAAGGAGAGTTGGCAATGAATGGTTGTCAAGGGCAGTTGGTGTCAACGGCCGTCTTGACAGATATTGCAAGTCAAAATCAGTCCCATTCATTGACAACTGAGACAACTTCTACGGCAGAAGGGACCTTTATGCTAGGGATGGGGTGCATCTATCCAGGGATGGAGTGGCTACCCTGGCTGGGACTCTCGAAAGGGCAGTCCAAAAGATGGCGAAGTCTTTAAACTGCTAGGGGTACATGTGAGCCCGGGGGTGGAGGAGACTGCAGGGGGAGCGGATAAACAAAGTGGAAGGTTACAGGGAAATAGTGTTAGGAATGACGACAAAACTAAATTAGACAGGGAGTTAAAACCTAAACGCGGCAAAGGGAAGACTAAGAACACGACAAACTTAAATGTCTACTACGCGAACAGTAGAAGTATGAGAAACCAAAATGGATGATATTAGGCCTTGGTATGTACCGAAAAAATCGATATAATAGCATTCACTAAAACATGGATCAACCTAGACTCACATGAGTTACCTGTCGAATACCAAAGTGCAGGTTACAAATTATTCCATACCGATAGGCAGATTGGGAAAGGAGGCGGAATAGCAATCTATGTCAGGGATAATCTGAAGTGTGAAATAAATAAGGAAATAAAAACTGAGAGGAATACAGAAACAATATGGATAGAATTTAACGACTGTAGTTAAAAATTAATCACAGGAATAATATATAGACCTCCCAATCTTGATAGAGTTAATAAGCGACATATCTGGGATGAAATGCACAGGGCTTCCATACACAACAAAATCTGTATAGTAGGCGACTTTAACTTTGGCCAAATAGATTGGATTGACTTTCAGGGTAACTCAGAATCAGAGGATTTTCTTGAAACACTCCAGGACTGTTTCCTAAGTCAACATATAACCGAACTCACCCGGGGTAATAATATACTCAATTTAGTTCTGTCGAACAGAAAAAACCTCATTAGTCATGTCGAGGTAGGGAACAAACTAGCAAACAGCGATCACAAAGAAATCAGATCCCAGTTAGATTTTCAGGGCAGCCATAAGGAAAATTCCACAAAAGTCCCAGATTTCAGAAGGGCAAACTTTGATAGTTTGAAGAGGCAGTTGAGAGAAGGGGTATCAGACTTGAAGGTGAACTACTTGGACCTGAAGATTGAATCCGACCTGATAACGAGATCTGAGGTTGCCGAGTTCCATGACAAATTAAATAATGAGTTACTTAATGCACAAAGGCAGAACATACCATACAAAAAACTCAGATCAAACGACAATGACCCTAAATGGGTAAATAATTAGTTAAAGAACATTATTGGTCAAAGGAAGGCTATAGCTAGGAGGGCAAATCGTGGCGAAATTTACTTCCGGGATTATTATAAGGTATTGGCCGGTAGGGTTAAGACCGAGATAAGGAAAGCAAAGAGGAATAATGAGCTGAGGATAGCAAGGAAGGCGAAGACATACCCCAAGGGATTCTACCAAATGTATCACACTAAAACACGAGAAAAGATTGGGCCAATACAGTCAGATACCGGCGAGCTAACTGATAAAGACGGAGAAATGAGCAATAATCTGAATATATATTTTTCAACAGTTTTCACCACCGAAAATTTAAACATGATACCCGAGGCACCGACTCTATTCAGAGATAGGGAAGAAAACAAATTAAGCGAGATAGTAGTGACTAGTAACGATGTTAATAAGCAAATAGACAAACTAAAGCTTAATAAGTCGCCTGGTCCCGATGAGATATTTGCCAGAGTATTAAACGAATGTAAAGAAGAGCTTAGTATGCCCTTAGCAAAATTGTTTAACATGTCCTTAAAAACAGGTGTAGTAACAGAATCCTGGAGGATAGCTAATGTTATACCGATTTTCAAGAAGGGGGATAGATCACTATCCTCTAACTACCATCCAATCAGTCTGACATCAATTGTAGGTAAATTACTGGAATCAGTCATTTCAAACTCTATTCAAAACCACCTGGAGAAGCACAAATTGATCAATGATTCCCAGCATAGCTTCACAAGCGGGCATTCATGTCTAACTAATCTATTAACATTCTTTTCATCAGTTTTCAAATCGGTGGACGAGGGGCATAATTATGATGTGGTTTATCTCGACTTTAGCAAAGCCTTCGACAGAGTCCTCCAAGAAACACTAATAAGAAAGGTAGAAGCACATGGCATTAAAGTAATATTCTAAAATGGATTAGGGCGTGGTTACAGGACAGGAAACAGCGAGTGAGCATTAACGGCACTAAATCCCATTGGAGCAACGTCACAAGTGGAGTACCCCAAGGCTCAGTACTTAGACCATTATTATTTATTATATACATAAACGACATAGATATCAGCATAGACAGCAAAATAAGTAAATTTGCTGTTGACACTAAAATCGGGCGTGTAATTAAATCTGAAGAGGACTCCACAAAACTACAGGAAGATCTAAGCAAATTTTTCAAATGGTCTGAAAAATGGCAGATGAAATTCAAGGTGGACAAATGTAAAGTACTCAGTATAGGAGACGTAAACAGGGAAACCAGTCACCAGATGAACAACGATGCCATTGAGAAATCCGACTGCGAGAGAGATTTAGGAGTAATGATAAGTAGGAATCTTAAGCCAAGTAAACAAGGCCAATAAAGTACTTGGATTCATACAAAGGAGTGTTAGTTACAAGTCTAGCGAGGTCTTCTTAAGATTATATCTTGGGCTTGTGAGACCTCACCTGGATTATGCAGTGCAGTTCTGGTCACCGTATTACAGAATGGATATAGAATCCTTGGAAAGAATCCAGAGGAGAAGGACAAGACTAATCCAGAGCATTAGGAACCTTGAGTACAGAGACAGGTTAAAGCGTCTTGATTTGCACTCCCTCGAGAGACGTAGAGCGAAGGGCGACATGATAGAGGTGTATAAATGGAAGTCAGGGCTAAACAAAGGGGACATTACAAAGGTACTCAAACTATCCAACCAGGAGTGAACTCGTAACAATGGTTTTAAATTACACAAATTTAGATTTAGGCGCGAAATAGGTAAAAACTGGTTTGGAAACAGAGTAGTGGATGAATGGAACAAGTTACTAAATATCATCATTAACTCGAATACGCTAGATAGCTTCAAACATAGGTTGGACGCTTATATGAGCAATAGGGGTTGAGTGCAGATGGGACTGCCCAGTATGGGCCAATAGGCCCGCTGCAGTTTCCTCCATTCTTATGTTCTTACGGTCACTTCTAGTTGTTACGGCCTCTTCTAGTTGTTAAGGGCCACCTATTATTATCTTTGCCACCTCTAGGTGTCATATCCGCCCCTAGTTATTGTGGCTACAGTCTATGTATGTACATAATATTAAGATGTGTGCTGTATATTCATTTTGTATCAGTCACCATTGCATTAGAGGTTTTCTATGAAAGAAGATAATTATGAAAGATATAATGTACTGTATGTACTTTGTAATAATTATTTTATTATTTGCATTAGATGTGAATTATATTGGTTCTATATAAATCCTAATATTTTGTAATCATATAATATGATGTACTTATATAAAGAAGTTTTGAGTTAATATTTTAAGGTAAAATACTGTACTATATGCATTGGTTGTTTCTGTAGAGGTACAAGAGGAGCTGCCTTCCTCCATCGGTGAATACAGAGTATGGAAAGTGACTTTAATCCTGTTTCATTCATTGTGTATAATGCATTTGGGTATTAATTAACTCACAAGCATTTGGAGTGAATATTAAATGATATTTGTGTGAATGGCGGAAAAGCCATATTATGTAATTATGATAGCCTAATAACTAAATTAGTTTGGTCACAGGACCATGCAGTGTTTATGTCTGCACTCGTATCTTAATGTAAATATAATAATTGTTGCCTATTATTAGTTAGTATTTCTCAGTGTTGACTCAATTTGCACAATGAAGTTATATTAAATGTTATCTTCAACTGTCAGCTGGGGGTAGCAAAGGATTGTCAACATGATTCCGGGCTGTTAACCAAAGCTGTTATTTCAGAATGTAAGTCTGATTAATGAGCCTAGGAGTTGGAGCACTGCTGAAAGAGGAGGATTATTCATTAGTGGCCGTGACAATACCTCGTGTTGTTATTGTCATCTCTAGTTATGGCCACATCTAATTGTTATTGCCAGGTGGCCACATCTAGTTATAGCCAGTTGGCCACATCCAGTTGTTATGGTCATTTGGTCATATCTGGATGGTATGGCCAGTTGGCTACATCCAGTTGTTATGGTCATTTGGTCATATCTGGATGGTATGGCCAGTTGCCACATCCAGTTTTGATGGCCACCTCTAGTTGTTATATTCACATCTAGTTGTATGGCCACCTCTAGTAGTTATGGTCATATCTAGTTGCTATGGCCAGTTGGCCACATCTAGTTTTATGGCCATTTGGACACATATAGTTGTTATGGCCACATCTAGTTGTTATGGCCACCTCATATAGTTAGGGCCACCTCTAGTTGTTATGGCCGCATCTCGTTGTTATGGCTACCTCTAGTTTTTATGGCCACTTATAGTTGTTATGGCCACCTATTTTCAAGGCCGTTTCTAGTCATGGCCCCCTCTAATTGTCATGGCCACCTCCAGTTGTTACGGACAACCCCTAGTTACTGCGGCTACCTCTAGTTGTTACGGACACTTCTACTTGTCATGGCCACTTCTAGTTATTATGGCCACCTCTAGTTGTTATAGCCACATCTAGTTGTGATGGTCAGTTAGCCCCATCTAGTTGTAATGGTCACCTCCACTTTTTATGGCCACATCCAGTTGTTATGCCCACATCTAGTTGGTATGGCCACCTCTAGTTATGGCCACCTATAGTTGTTTTGGCCACCTATTGTCATGGCCGCCTCTAGTTGTTTTGGCCACCTCTAATTGTCATGGCCACCTCTAATTGTCATGACCACCTCTAGTTATGGCCACCTCTATTTGTTATAACCACCTATTGTTGCCATGGCCACCTCTAGATATGGCTACGTATTGCTGTCATGTGTTCACCTCAGGTTACCAAGGCCATCTCTAATTGTTATGGCCACCTATTTTTCATGGCCACCTCTAGTTGTTAAACGTGCGTCTTCCGTCGCTGTTACTCCCCTATGTAGTGTACCTCAGCCCACCACCACAACCACCACTTATCTCCACCACCACAACCACCACTTACCACTAACACCACAACCTCCACTTACCACCACCACCACAACCACCACTTATCACCACCACCACAACCACCACTTTCCACCACCATAACAACCACCATAACCACTCAAATCACCACCACCGCCACAACATCCACTTACCACCACAACCACCACTTAACATCACAACCACCACTTAACACCACCTACCACCACCACCTACCGCCACCACCACCTACCAACACCATCCCCGCCACTTACCACCGCCACCACAACCATTGCCACTTACCACCGCCATAACCACCACTTACAACCACCACCACCACCACCATCATCACTGAAAATAAAGGTATTTTGCCTTTATTAAACCCACATCTGTATCAGTGAGGACGGAGACAACACGCCTACCAAATATCATCTTCCTCAAAGGATAAATCTTTGGAGTGTCGTCATAATTGTAGGTTTATTGAAATACAAACATCATGTATTATTAAAATAGACAAACTTGCTAGACAATGTCTTCACTGTTTTCTGCCTTCATTCGCTCGGGGTCTGTATTAGACAGAATGCATTCAGTGTTAAGTTGTTCGCTACTTAGTTTTTGCGCAGCTCACAAGAGCAACACCCACCACTTAAGATCTCCTTCACATCATTTTAGAGCGTCCTTGCTCTCAGTTCCACCGTTACTCGAACGTTCTGTGTCAAAATAAACTTCATAAAGTCCTAAATATAGTATACACTTATAAGAATATCAAGTAAAACTCGTTTCCTACTAGTAATTACCTAAGTCCGCTAGGAGACTATCTGCATTAACAAAAAAGAACGGACGTAGGTATGACGCACCAATGACGTCAAAGGATTCCATGACGTCCCAGGAATATGTCGTCACGCATATGACGCCACACAGTCATGACCAATCGTATTCCAGCACCCTTATGACTTCCCGAAGTATGTCGTCACGGATGTGGCACCACACACTCATGACCAATGATTTTCCAGCACCCTCGTTTAATAGATTCACTCTTTGTTGAGTGCAGTTATTTCGCGGCAACCTAAGACTGAGGAAGTTGATTCAGTCGTGTGAAATACGAGATGCGTACCTAATCAGTCTTGATAACTAAGAGCGCAGCGCAATTTCTTTTTTAGTCGTCTCATGGGTTCAGTAAATGTTACAAGCGACTGTCACAGCTAATAAACATCATTACTGCCTCTACCGTTCCGCCGCCAGAGAACTTTCAGTCCATGGAGGAGTAACTAACCGCTCTAGGTCACGACCCGTTTATACCCAATAATTTCGATGTGTAATGTCACATTAATTAAACAATGAAGAACGGAGTAAACTTAGGACGTTTGACATTACACTAATCTTGTTCAGCCGTGTGGTGACCCTGTTGCAGGGTACACTAGCACGTAGGCAGGTGGACTAATTCTGGACACATGATACGCTGGCAAGATAAAAACAAAAATATCCCTAAGTTACGCCCTCTAGCTGGTGGCCTTGTAGTGTGGTCAGCTTAGCAGGCGGAGACCAACATCGGCCACCAGCCAACTGATTATTCATCACTTTATATTTAGGAAAAATATTTAAATGGCGAAGGGAGAAATCATGTAAGTGTCATTGTGAACGTCACTAACCCCTTGTCGAAGATTGAAAACCATTTAAACAAGATGCTTGGACCTGATGGACCTGATGGAGGCTATGTGACAAAAAAAAGCCTAAGCAGGGATTACCACACAGTGATTGTCCGGGTAATAAATAAAAGTTGATAGTAAGAAATTATGTATTTAATGTTACTAATGTACATTCGGTAATATATATATATATATATATATATATATATATATATATATATATATATATATATTTATTTATTTATTTATTTATTTGTATTGTGGTTGTGACAAATTTGATTTAATAAAATATCTGAAGGAACAACCCTTCAGCTACATTATGTATGTCATGAATGTCACACAATATACATCCGACAGTCACAAGGGACAAAAATACAAAAGTTAGTGGTAAAAGTGTTTGATAACTCTTACAACTACTGTACCTCACACAAACTGCTAAACAAGTAATTTACATCACAATAATTGGGATTCCCTAAATGAATCTAAAGGACATAACATTGCCTCTTACATAGAATCAACGGAAAATAAGTCGTAAATTACTTGCCCATATTACAGGTGAATTCCATACCTTTATTGAGTATTGTTATACACTCATATACAACAAAGTAAATATTCTACACAACAAACATTCGTTGAGCTGTTGACAAGTACAGTACTGTAAAGCAGAACTATGTCAATAAACACAAGGTTGAAGTACAGCAATGGCTCCAATAATTCGTATACACAAATATATGTACGTAAATAGAACACATTTCTCAGAAACCAAAATATGTTGAAATAAGTTAAGATATATTTAACAAACAAGGTGGTGTGTGAGGTAAGCTGAGAACATCCTGCTGCGTCACGGGATATAACAGCGGCAGGTGGCGTCAGTAATCCTCACTGTCTGATTCTGCTAATTGTAACTTGTCAACTTATTTTGCCTGAGTGATGAATCAACCCAATTAACGAACACGATCTGACAACTGAGTCTGTGCACGGGATGTGAGGTCATCAGTTTTAAATGTAGAAAATGTTGAAGTGTAGTGTGAAAGAAATGACTAGTTTACCATAGTATCCCTTACCTCTGGCCACCTGCAACACAAGCCTATACTGTACACCACATGAGTGGTCAAAGGACTGTTGTTATATAGGACAGTATCAGAGGGAGAGTAGACTCAGTTGATTACTTGAGACTAGACAAGCCTGCAGTGAAGAGGGGATCTCTCACCTTCAGGAGGCCACACCAACTGACGTTGAGATACTCGTGGACTCGGGCGATTTTAACGTAAGTGGTCTGACCAGGAGATAAGCTATTTCACCTTAACTAGCCATTTTCTGAGATAAGTGTGGATAATTAGTGTGTCATATATCAAAAAATACAGAAAATGTAATATGCTATTTGTTTTAGTCCTAATTTATATTTTAACATCACAACACTTGTGAGGAAAAGCACCAAGTGGGCTGTAATACAGTAATTCTTGATATTAATCATTATTTCCCAACAATCATTAATACAGTTAATGAGTAAGGGGCGGTGGCACCAATCTACCAGTGATTGAGATAATTAAGAGAATATAACCTCCCGGGTGGGTGTTGTGAGATTAAATGTCAAGTGGCTGGCAAGAAACATACTGTAGTGGATATACTTTATATAAACTTATCAAAACCCAACAAAAAGAGATGCATACATGATAAAACCATGAAAATCGTTCGTCAATATATATATATATATACTTCATTTTTAGTCCATTTAACACGCGGACTTTGAACATACAATCAACGACCTCACCAGCAAGGTCGTTGATTGTATGTTCAAAGTCCGCATGTTAAATGGACTAAAAATGAAGTATATATATGTACCTCGCGTTTCATACCAGCTGGATTCGGTAAAATGCTACTGACACCACATACGAGGCACGGGCAGTTTCCCATTGAGGTTCACGGCGCCATCAGCTCGATGAACAGGCTTTGTGTGAAATATAACAGAGTCTAGAACTGCTTTTAGTGTCCTTGTGGCCTAGCCGGTAAGCGCTCCCTATTCACACCCAGTAGGTCGAGGGTTCGATTCCTTGCTGGTGAGGTCGTTGATTGTATGTTCAAAGTCCGCGTGTTAAATAGACTAAAAATGAAGTATATATATGTACCTCGCGTTTCATACCAGCTGGATTCGGTAAAATGCTACTGACACCACATACGAGGCACGGGCAGTTTCCCATTGAGGTTCACGGCGCCGTCAGCTCGATGAAGAGGCTTTGTGTGAAATATAACAGAGTCTAGAACTGCTTTTAGTGTCCTTGTGGCCTAGCCGGTAAGCGCTCCCTAGTCACACCCAGTAGGTCGAGGGTTCGATTCCTTGCTGGTGAGGTCGTTGATTATATATATATATATATATATATAGATAAAATCACACAGGGAAAAGGGAAACAATGGAGCACCTTAGCTGTCGTCTTTATTCAAGACATCTTCAGAGGCATCTTCTGTTGCCTCTGAAGATGTCTTGAATAAAGACGAAAGCTAAGGTGCTCCATTATTTCCCTTTTCCCAGTGTGATTTTATCAAGATTTATCTTATCAACGTTTTCATTGTGGATCTACATGAAATATATATATATATATATATATATATATATATATATATATATATATATATATATATATATGTATATATATATATATATATATATATATATATATAAATATATATATATATATATATATATGTGTGTGTGTGTGTGTGTGTGTGTGTGTGTGTATAACCGCACGCGGTTATAGCTGGGTTGATAGGGGAATTAATCAAAGCCCTCCAGTAATACACGACAGTTTTATTCGGTCATACCTGGAAATATATGTCCCACTATCAGTTGTAAGTACTAAGCACGCAACAGCACCTATATTTGATGTATTTATCCACAACATTACATTAATTAGTCTCTTAAGCTAGCTTAATCCTTCATACAACAACAATTACCAAAAACTCACTCGTGAACGACCGCCAGTAACTGTGCATGCTTCCAGCCCCTTTCATAAATGTTCTTCGTTGTCCCTTCCGATTGGCCCCCTAACGAGCAGTGGGGCAATGTCCTTGCATGTAGGATATGTAATGGGTTAAGCACCTCAAAGTCGTTGACATCTTCCGAGGTTGGTGTAAGGGGCCGTCCATGAACTATCGCCTCTACCTCACAAAAAAGTGTGTGATGCCGGTACTGTTAGGCGCGCGGGTCGGGTCGTGTTGCGTCTCTGTAAAAATAAAGCGTGTTCGGCATTCGGGCCTTCGTTGGACAGTGATTACATAAGATTACCAAGATCGTCTTAGTGAAGTGAAAGTTTAAATCGATGTAGGATTTTTAATGCTAGACGCTAGACGCCTACAACCACAAAATCATTGCCATATGACAAAACTTTTATTTTATTTTTTTACGGAGTTGTGGTCATGGCTGTGATAAAGGCCAACCAGGGAGTGTAGTACTGTGCCTTTAGTTAAATCATTTCATAGTGTCATCAGTGACCGAGGAAGAAGTTGTAAATAACTTAAAGTGAATACAAATTGGCAAGCAAGCTGGTAAGGCACCACTGCCAGCAGTAACCAAGTCGTGTTATAGGTGCCACAGAGACTTAAAATTTTATTTTGTCTGTGTGTTTTCTCATGGACTGAAACTGTGCCTACAATACACCATTCACTGGGAGATACAGTGTACACAGTGATAGCACAACGAGATATACAGGTGGTCGTTGATGAGAACGGGAAAAGAAAGTATAAGGAAATAATAGTTAAAAAAAATAGAAATACAATAAAATCAACAAGCTGGCTATTCTTAAAGGCATTCTATTACCGCCCCCAAAAAGTTTTATTTTATTTTTCTCTGTTTCTAAAGGACTGAGTGAGTGTATAAAATCCGTTATTCATAGCAAAATGCAGTGAACCTAGAGATAGCACATAGATACCGACAAATCGCCGAAGTGAACTGAAAAAAAGAGAGAAAAAAGAAATAAAAGACAACCCTAAAGGCAACAGGGAGGTTAAAACCAGCAGAGGGCAGCTAAGTACTGTTTTTCTTTTATTTATATTTTTAAATAGGTGTAGCTCTATACACAGTCTGCACCCCCCCCCTCCCCCCCCCTACAACAACAACAACCATGAGTATGATATGTGATTACTGCGGCGGGATGAAGGTTATTGATGATACAGACCTGACTAATGCAACGTTTAGGAAGATGCAAACTGGCGCAAAGCGTGAAGGCTGTTGCTGGTATTGCTCTGACTGCATAGTCAAGGTGAAAGAGGCAATTGCAAGCCATAGGAGAACGAGTTCTCTGGGACGAAAATAGATGAAGCTGGAGCCTTGCTGGTTGCCAAACTAGAACAAATTGGGAAAGAGATCCATACTAAGACTGAGGTATACTTCAGCTTGAAGCAGAGAAGGGAAGAGTCGAGAAGGAACGGGGACGGGTGTACAGGGGTTATATTCAGGGAGAGAGTAGTGGAGGCAAGTGTGCCGACACTGGGCCAGGCCCCTCCACCTGCTCTACTCCCCACCAGAGAGTTAGCACCAGCTCCGCCTACCAGTCCGGAGGAGGCGAACGCCGTGTAAACAATGACATTTCTAACCACACCTTGCAAAATACAGTGTACTTAGCAAATGCTACATCTTCCAGGAATGGGGGGAGGGGGCGGGGTTACCACTAAGAGCAGAGACGTTACCGATAACAAATTCTGGCTTGAATGTCATGTACACTAAGACTGACATGTTCCTTGATAAGGGAGAGGAGTTTGAAACACTACTGAAGATACCCCAACCAGGTATTGCAGGAGTTGTAGAACTGTTGTACAAGAACAGGAGAATTGACCCAGAGGAATGTGAGTTCAGTATTGCTGGATATGACTCATTTACGAACCTTTCTCAAGAAACCTGCAAGATGGGTGTGGTTATCTATGCTAGGCAAGACCTTAGAGCCAGCCAGGCGAGGGTAAAGGGAGAGGATGTTTTTGAGGAGTCCAAGTGGTGTAAAACGAAATTAAAGGGAGAGGACTTACTTATCGTCGGGTGTATCTACAGAGCCCCAAACTGTGACCCACTAAATCAAGGGAACTTAAGGGCCTTAACAGACAATGCAGCGATGCTCAACCCTAGCCACCTCCTTATCATGGGGGACTTTTACTTTGGCGACATCGACTGGAGAAACGAGTTCACCCCAAATGACTGGAATAACCCTGCTACTCTTTTTGTGGAAACTCTGAGAGATAATTTTCTGTTCCAACATGTTAGAGACCCGACACATTACAGAGGGGAGCAAACACCCAAGCCACTTGACCTCATCATAACAAACGAGGAGGGTATGGTGGCCAAACTGGAACACCTTGCCCCAGTTTGCACCAGTCACCATATAGTGTTGTCATTCAGATTTAACTGTTACCTAGTTCAAGATAAGGCCAGGCCAAGGTGCAAATATTACAAGGGAAATTACAACGGGGTGAGGGAAGAGATGAGGGGTATCCACTGGCCTGACTCATTAAGTCACAAGAACGCAGACCCTACGCTGAATATCGTAACTAGTAAAGTGACCCATTTCATCGATAAATATATACCCAAGACCAAACCCAGTGCCTCTAGGAATACGAGGGGATCCCTACACATGAACCATAAGGCGGTCGACAAAGTTAAGAAGAAAACCCAGAAAATTAAGACGTGGGTTGGGACAAACGATGAGCAGGAGAGGAGGATGTATGCAAAAGCTAGAAACCAAGCAAAGGTAGAAGGGCTGAAAAGGAGTTCCAGAGGCTGGGTGCAAGCGAGGTCAAATCAAACCCAAAGGCGTTTTACCGCTATGCAAAGTCGAAATTACAATCGCGAGTAAGAGCATCAGACCTGAGGCTTGAAGATGGTAGTTATGCAGATGCTGACCAGGATAAAGCTGAGGCATTGAACAGCTTCTTTTCCTTGGTGTTCACAAGAGAGGATGCGATTAACCTCCGTGCGTTTGAGGACAGACGGTTCGACATAGCTCTGACCCACGTTGGGTTCACAGAAGAGGGTATTAGAAATAAACTGTCAAAGCTAAGGGTCCATAAGAGTCCCGGCCCTGACATGTTGCACCCCAGAGTGCTAAGAGAGTTCTGCAACGAGCTTGCAGAGCCCCTGAAGATCCTGTTTTGTAAATGCCTGGATGAACAAAAGGTCCCCAGTGATTGGAAAGTGGCTTATGTGAGTCCTATCTTCAAGAAGGGCGATAGGCACTCCACGAACAACTAAAGACCGGTGAGCCTGACCAGCATAATATGTAAAGTACTTGAGAGTATTATCAGAGATGCCACGATGGAACATCTACTTCGAAACAACCTTGTAAAGGATTGCCAACACGGTTTTATGCCAGGGCGCTCCTGTTTAACACAATTGCTCAAGGTATTGGATATTTGGACCCATATTCTGGAACGGGGTGGTTATATTGACAATATATACCTAGATTTTGCCAAGGCTTTCGACAGAGTATCCCAGAAAGGGTGAAAATCAAACTGGAAGGGTACGGAATTCGTGGAATTGTCCTAGCGTGGATAGAAGACTTTCTCCACGACCGCAAGCAGTGTGGGGTGATTAATGGCACGAAATCATCAGCTGTACCTGTCACAAGCGGGGTACCACAGGGTAGTGTATTGGGCCCGCTGTTGTTTGTTTGTTTCATAAATGACATGCCTGACGTTGTACACTCCTCCATACAAATGTTTGCCGATGACGGCAAGTTATTTCGGGAAATCAAGAACCATGCGGACTGTGAAGAGCTGCAGAAGGATCTCTGTGAGCTCCAAGAGTGGTCGAAGAAATGGCTGCTGAGATTCAATGTCACGAAGTGTAAGAGGATGCACCTGGGGTGTACCAACGGTAAGGCGGTGTATCATATGTCCCAACGGGTTGAAGAAACTGCACTATTTGAGACTGAATGTGAGAAGGACCTAGGTGTGTATGTTGATAATGAGCTGAAGTTCTCGGGCCATTGCGAGAAGAAGGTAAATCAGGCAAATAAATTATTGGGTCTTATAAGAAGGTCGTTCAGAAATCTAGACGGTCCGTCCCTCGTAACGATCTTCAAAAGTGAAATGATTCCCCATTTGGAGTACTGTCACCCCGTCTGGTCCCCGAGATATGCTAGGGACTGTCAGTTGGTTGAAAATGTTCAAAGGAGGGCCACCAGACTGGTGCCTGCACTTCGGCACCTCAACTACCCTGAGAGATTGGAGCGCCTGAAATTGCCTGGCTTATACTACAGACGGGCAAGGGGCGAACCTACATGAGGTGTATAAGCATCTCAAGGGGCACTACTCAGTCGAGTGTCCTTACTTGGAGCTGGCGGACGCTTGCCCCACAAGGGGTCACAGCTCAAGATTGAAGAAGCTGCAAGTCCAGAAAACTGTGAGGGCAAACATTTTCGGAGTGAGAGTTGTGAACTCTTGGAAAACTCTACCAGAAAGTGTTGTGACGGCACCGAATGTAAACTTTTTCAAAACCAGACTTGACCAACACTGGAGCAGGTTCAGGTACATTCAGGAGCCCAGTACTTGCCAACAGTGCGTAACAGAGACGTGACCGATCGCCCAAGCAGCTAACGAGCCGATCATTTGGTGAAGAGGATAAAAGAAAAAGAAAAGTAACAGAGACGTGACCGATCGCCCAAGTGGCTAACGAGCCGATCAGTGGTGAAGAGGATAAAAGTGAAGGTATAAGTATAACTTGTGAGCCTATTACCGCTTGCAAGACCTTTCTGATCGTTCGGATTTGTCGTTCCTAGAAGTATTAGCATCAAGTGCACTGAGGAGTTCAAGGTGGATCGCTCTTGTGGTCAGACAGGTGAATAAGCAGCCCCACCGTTTCATCTGTTTTCTTCCCTGCTTGAAAATGAAAGGATCAAAACAGTCGACCCCAGTGTAGGCAAATGGTGCCTTCATCGGGACCATTCTATCAGCAGGGCGGTCAGCCTCCCTCTGAAATGATTCCTTCCAGTTATTCCGTCGACAAAAAAAACACTGTTTCAGCACCCTGTCAATCACTCTACGCCCTTTGGGAACCCAAAACCTCTATCGTAATACTGCTAGAGTATGTTCTCTTCCTGAGTGTCCCGCATCATTCTCATGGGTCTCGCATACTATAAGTTCTATAATGTGATGATCACAAGGTAACAAAATAAGATGTTTACTGGCCCTTGGTAAAGCAACCTTTCTCAGGCGACCGCACCACCCTAAGGAGTCCATTTTCATCTTGGAGTGGTTCCAGCCGGTATACAGGACTCTGCCTCATGAGTTCTCCTCGTTCCTCCAAGCTACTTATATCTGCACGATAATGTTCCCGTTGCACGTAACGCAAGATTATAGTTTGAGAGGAGTGCAATTCACTCACCCTCAGTATTGTTTCCTTGTCTCGTATATGTTCCTTCTTCCGGTACCAGACAATGAATCTCCTAATCCACATCACACCTCATAACAGCTTATACCACGATGAGTACCTTTCCCACAGTTTTTTTTAATAGATCCTCCTTCCATTTAGCCCCCCGACCACAGAGCTGTGGCCTTATCCTTTACTCCCGTGTTCTTTGTTAAGCCTGGCACTACTTGCAAACTTTCTGGCCAATAATCCTCAAGCCTGCCACAGGAATCCCGGGCGTCGGATCCACCTTCACCCACTGCTCATGTCGTCACAACTCAGCCCCCGAGTCGCGTCATCCGCTGGGTTCAAAGCTCAACTCACGTGTCTCCAATGCGTTATATCTGATTGTTCGTGTATCATCGCCACTCAGTTGGCTACAAACGTGTGGAACCGCCGCTCCGTGTTGCGTATATACTTTAATACTATCATACTATCTCTATCGTTAGTTCCTTCTTTAATGTCTCATCAGCGTTGGTTGCTAGTACGGCAGCGCACAGTTCCACACGGGGTATGGTCAATTGCTTAAGAGGTGCCAGCTCGAGAAATCCAAGCGGGTCATACACTGAGCTAATTATACTCAAATGACCCCTCTTCGTAGTCATCACTTTCGACTCGACATGTTTGATGGCTACAGAAAATTGATCTTCTTCTTAGTCCCATTTTACTCCAAGTGCCTTTTCCAATGAGAGTGTTTTGTATTTCAGATCAACCTCTTTCACTCCCATGTTCCGTTCGTCTACAGATATGGAGTTGAGTACGTCTTTGCAGTTACTCACCATTTAGTGAGTCCGAAGCCTCCCAGCGCCAGAATACGTCGCAGCTGTTCAGCTAGTCGTATCCCTTCTTTGGGGCACTGTACTAAAATGAGTAAATAGTCCACATAGAAGTTCCGTTGGGCGTCCATTACGTCGGCATAACATAGATTTTTTTTCATCGCAAAAGGTCCTTTGTAGAGCATATGCGGCACACGAGGGACTCCAAACACCGCCGAAGAGGTGTACTGTCATCCTGTAGGAGAGAGGGGCACGTAGCATGTTCCCTTCTGGCCACCATAGAAACCTTAACACATCTCTGTGCTCCGGCGTGACCTTCACCTGATGGAACATAGCTTCTATATCTGCCATGGGAGCTACTGGTTCTTGTCGAAACCTCATGAGAACTCCCAGTAGTTTGTTGTTTAGGGCTGGTCCTTGCCGCACTTGGCTGTTCAGTGATATGGAAGCATGTTCAGCCGCACAGTCGAATACTATGAGCACCTTCTCAGGCTTGTTTGGGTTTAATACTGGGTGATGTGGGAGGTACTACCTCCCACCCTGCCTTGCGAAAAGCTCTGTTGTGGGGATCAGCTCAGCATAGTTCTTGTGTAGTAACAGTTGCATCTCTTCTGTATAACGCCGGTGAAGATAAGGCTCTCTTAGTAGCCTTTTCTTTAGACCCTCTAACCTCCGTTCAGCTTGAGTCTTGTTGTCTGGGAACTTGGGTGGGTCTTGTCGAAGGGGTATCGGCAGCTGGTAACGTCCGGCCACCCAAATCACCTTATTAAACCACAGCTCAAATACACCCTTGTCATCCACTGATACGGCATCCCCCTTCCTCAAGTCACTTGTATCCAACTTCACAAACTGTGTCACTTGTACCTCCAATCGCGTTAATCGCGTATCTCTTGGGTCACAATTGGTCAATGCAACACAACCTGCTCCATCAGGTTTGCTCCAATCATCCTCCATATATCGTACTGATCCATTTATGGTCCAACCAAGTGGTTTCCTTACCGCAAATGGCTCTCCATTCCCCACGGACCTGACCACCAGAGGCGTTAATGCTCGTGGTGAATCGAGTCCAATAAGTAACTCTATCTCGCTTTCGTACGTACTTAATGGCATTATTCCTTTCAAGTGTTTCCATTCTGCAACATCTTGATTGGAGGCAACTGAGTTCTTTAAAGTAGCTGGCAGCCGTTGTGTGACAATCATGCCGGATAGTGATATCCTCCGATTAAGCTCGTGAAAACATACTCCGCTAACCTTCAAGTCCACCTCATCGACCTGATGTTCCGTTACTTGTGTCATAGTGTTAAGTTTTATCCATACGATCCTTCGAGCTGCCTTCAAGTAAACTGCAAACCATTCGGTGCAAAACGTTCTGTTGCTGCCGGAATCCAGGAGAGCTCTCGTTCTTACGGTATCATTTGATCCTCTGCCGGCCACCTTCACTTCTTCTATGGGTAATGCCAGCTTGTGAATTCGTGATGTCTTCGTCGCCAGAGCTAGTCATTGGTTGCTGTCATTATCTTTCTCCAGTTTCGGGCGCTTAGGGTCTCTTCCTCCACCTGTTCCCATCCCTCCAAGGCCGTATAATTCTCGAGTGTTCTTCCTCCAGGACTCGGCTCGTTCTGCTTCTCGTTCACTTCCGTGGGCCTGTCCTCCTCGATGGTAATATCTTCTAGTCCCTCTCGCTTCCTCTGATTGTGTCCTCGACCTATCACTCCCCCGACTTCCGCTTGATAAGGGCGTTCTCTTCTTCGCATAGTTGAGTTCACTGGGTGTAGCCATAGCGATTGCTTGCCAGTACAGCCTTCAATGTCGCACCATACTGTAGCCCTACAATCAGCGGCTATGTGGGTGTCATTCAGGCAGACGTAACAGCAACGAAATCGCCCAACAGTGTTCCTCCTCTCTTCTACAGACATGGCTTGGAAAGTTCACAGTTCGTCAACTCATGGGCTCCCTTGCATAGATGGCACACTACACGTTTATTCTCCCGCCTGTTTTCGTCAACTGTACTGTAAACTGGCTGAATGTTCGCTCCCTTATATCCCTTTCCGTTGAGATGCCTGCAACCCGCCTGGTGGTCGTCTCTTCCCTCCTACTCCTTTTCCTGATACTCACTCTGTCGGCCTCCTCTTGAATGAAGGTTCGCAGCCATTTGACTCCCGGGTAGTGACCATGCTGTTTGTTAAACGAGAAAGTTTCATCCTCATATCACGCGATTGTTCTCCCAGATAACCGGCGGGACAAAGTCTCCATTGCATGGATTGTGTCAAGTTCATGCATCATCTTAATAGCCTCCAAACTTTTTATGCATGAGCCCAATTCGTCCGCTAGCTTCCTGAGAGCTTCTTCATCCTCTTCCTTGATTACCGGTCCCTTCAGCATTGCTGTCACCATTTCCCCAACGTAATGATGTTTGTCTCCGTACCTGTCCTCTAATATGGTTAGAGCCCTCTTGTAACCTTCCTTGGGCTCTAGATAGTTACACGATTGCAAAGTGTGCTTCACTGGTTCTGCACACGCCTGCACGAGTGCCTGCAGTTTATACTCCTCCGGTACT
Organism: Homarus gammarus; assembly: GCA_958450375.1. NCBI lineage: Eukaryota > Metazoa > Arthropoda > Malacostraca > Decapoda > Nephropidae > Homarus > Homarus gammarus. Next base: position 38,341 of record CAUDMG010000503.1, read on the forward strand.
GCTGTCCTCCCGACATGTTGGCGGAATGTACGGATAAGCTCCCAGTATTCCTTGCGACCACTTCCCTTGAAGGACGGAAGTTTGGGCCTGTGGCAGTCTCACAGTAGCAATCAGCTCCCTTAGACTGTCCGCGAGCGTCTCTATACCCGCCGTGGCGGGACATGTCTCCTCCTTATTCATTGGTTCCATTGAGGTCAATGATCCAGAACTTGGGTTTCGCTTTTCCTGTCTCCTGTTCTGCGCCTCCGTTTCGTACGGAATTCTAAGCAGTGGCTGTACGTGTACTACCCCTGGAGGGAGTCTCTTGGCTCCTATCCTTTCTGTGAATTTTGCAATGCTTCTCTACCACTACCACTCAGCTCCCCCTGATGACGTGTCTGCATCTCCGAAGTATGTTTGCGCTCATAAGAACTGCCACTCCGAATTTTGTGATTGAGAAGATTTGTAACCAGGTGAGAAGGTTGGGTCATTTTACCCTTGACCTGACTACGGACAGCTACTGTGCTTAGAGATAGCATGGTCACTTTCTTTGGATTAAGAAGATTAGTAAGGGTCACTGCCTTATGACCGGAACATAATGGACCCCTGCTGTCCCATAGGGATCTGATCTCACTCTCTTCTACTGTATATATTCGCCTTCTCAAGTATTTCTCCTTAGTCTGTACTCACCCCTAAAGATGTGAATTGCACGAAAGCGCTTGGGAACTTCGTGTTTTCTTGTTTCATTGTAGTTATCAGCATATACCTGGAGCAAGTGCACCTACAGTGATTTACTTGCATATATATATATATAAGAACATAAGAAAATAAGGAGTCTGCAATAGGCCGGTTGGCCTGTGCATGGCAGCTCCTGTCGAGAGTTACTACCACTCTCTATCATCCATGAATCTATCTAGTCTCCTTTTGAAACTTTCCAGGGTTCCCGCACTTACTACAAAGTTGCTAAGCTTGTTCCACTCGTCCACCACCCTATTTGTGAACCAGTTTCTTCCTATCTCCCTCCTAAACCTAAACTTTTCCAACTTGAATCCGTTGCTCCGAGTCCTATCCTGCTCGGAATTGTAAGAACTTTATCTATATCCCCTTTATATATATATATATATATATATATATATATATATATATATATATATATATATATATATATACATATATATATATATATATATATATATATATATATATATATATATATATATATATATATATATATATATATATATATATATATATGCAAGTAAATCACTGTAGGTGCGCGTGATCTAGTCTTATTAAACATACCGAAGCATTCAACATGAATTTGAGTAACGGCTTGTACAAGCTGGACAACTTTGTAATTAAGAAGATTTGTGATCAGGTGAGAGGGCGGGTCACTGTCCCATCTGACCCAACCACCAACCGTTGTGTGCCATTTAAAGATTAGTAGGGTCATTACCTGACCATTGTGGACCTGGTTTCACCCTCCTCTGTATATATTCATCTTGTTCTGCATTACTCTATCTAGTCTGTACTCACCCCTGAAGATGTGAATTACACGAAAGCGCTTGGGAACTTCGTGTTTTCTTCTTTCCTGGTGGTTATCAGCATATATATATATATATATATGCAAGTAAATCACTGAAGGACTGTAGGTGCACTTCCTCCAAGTATATGCTGATAACCACAATATATATATATATATATATATATATATATATATATATATATATATATACAAAGTCCGCGTGTTATATGGACTAAAAATGAAGTATATATATATATATATATATATATATATATATATATATATATATATATATATATATATATAGTATATATATATATATATATAATATATATATATATATATATATATATATATATATATATATATATATATATATATATATATATATATATATATATATATAAAGGACCAACACACTGGTGGCAAGCAGTGAGAAGGATTAGAGAATCGGTCAGACACTCAGAAACAAACGAAACAAGTGATTCCAGTGACTTAGTTGGCACTTTAAGTGAATCCAGCAACACGATCTAGGATAGCGCCAACGGTTCAAGCTTCCATCACCGGCTCATTAATCGCCGCGTTAAACAAAGTGGAAGTGTTGACTGTACCAGCGAGGATAGGTGACAATCAGTTATCCTTAGATATACTATAGATAGGAGGGTCTGTGCCAATGTTATCTCATTAAAGTCGTTCAATGAACTCCAGCGGCGATATCCTCCAAATAAATGGCCAATAAGACCTACAGACATTCCTCTGTCCGGTGTGTCGGGAATCCAATTAGACATAGTGGGGGTGATAACACTACCAATCCGTTTTTCTAGGTCCAGTAAAGCGTTTCTGGCGGATTTCTACATAGTCAAGGCATTTTCTGTGCCAGCGGACAGGTTACTTGGTCTTTCCACTCTAAGGCAGAACAACATTAATGTCAAGCCACGAGTCAAACAATCACGCATAATTTTAAAACATATCATGCAATGCAAACTTCACATCCATTGCATACTTCGGGTGTTCGTGCAATAACTGACTCGACAGGCGCGGGACATTTCTGATGAAAGCAGCCAGAACTGGACTCTAACGCCTGCTGTGTTAACTGGTGTACAACGGTTACATAGAGTCACCGTACGTTTGCCAAATATGAGTAAAGACACAGATAATGTGTGTCTGAGTGAAAGCTCACGAGTGAAAGGTTTGTCACTTGAGTCTACCTTAAGCACTGTTAGATTAGGTAGTCTTACAGATGTCCTCGTTCTCAATAGATCTGGGGGACCCATAACCTTAAGAAAGGGATGTTGTTTGGGTAATTTCCTTGTTTATGACAAAGCGGTTGTCGAAGAACCAATAGAATTACCAATAGGTAGTATAACAAAGGGGAAATCGAACGAAAAATTACATATTGCAGATAAAGTAGCATTAATAGTGCCACACGTGAAAGTAGTCGATCATCCTCAATGCAAAAGTGATCTCTTAGAATTACTAGCCGAGTTCAAGGAAATCATAGAATTACCTGGAGAACCCCTAGGTAAAACAACGTTGACAAACCATCATATTCCACTCAAGCCGGACACTAACTCAATCTACATCCCAGCATATCGGCTACCCCACAGCAGAAGGGCGGTAGTCCAACAGATAGTTCAAGAAATGGTGGACCAAAAGGTAATCCAACCTTCCTTATCACCATGGAACTCACCTTTATTCTTAGTTCCCAAGAAAGATGGAGGATGGAGACCATTCATAGATTTTCGACGAGTCAACCAGGCAACTATACCAGACAGGTTCCCAATGCCTGTCTTAACTGACTTACAACATTCACTAGGAAAAGACAACGCCGTCTTCAGTAACTTAGATTTACCTAGCGGGTATTGGTTTCCTTACATGAGGAATGCCATTTGGCTTAAGAAATGCGTCGCTAACATTCCAAAGAATGATAAACACCTTGTTTGTTGGAATGATAGGTAACACAGTCTATGCCTATCTAGATGATCTTATCGTAGTAAGCAAAGATTTACAAAGCCATTTCAAGAAACTATGAGAAGTTTTCACAAAGCTACATCTAGCTGGATTGAAAGTGAAAGTTTCCAAATGTAAATTTCTCAAATCCAAAATCCAATATCTAGAACACGTAGAAGATGGCAATGGTATACACAGAGTAGATTGCAAAGTAAAGGCGATGAAGCAGATCCCTTGTCCCAAGAATGTAGATCAACTTCGTAGTTTCCTAGGATTTGCAGGACACTACCGTTCTTTCATTGAAGGTTATGCCAAGTTAGCATCACCACTCACTAAACTCCTCAAAAAGGATGTGGAGTTTACATGGAATAAAGAACAAGAGGACAGTTTTAATGCCCTTAAGAGCGTCTTAACGAACGCTCCAGTGCATTAGCTGTAGTGGTGCTCTCAAGCATTTTCGGGATCTCATTTTGGGATATCCGATCACAGTCCACACAGATCATGTAGCCGTGACAGAACTATTTAATGGGAAGAATTTATCATTGCGTTTAGCGCGCTGGTATCTAACCATACAGGAGTTCGCACCCGACTTCAAGTATTTGCCGGCCTTGTGAACGTGGTAGCTGATTCACTATCTAGACACATAGCTCCTGTCACGCCACTACCTACGTTCACCCTGTCACAGTTAAGGGCGGAACAGTTACAGGATCCACTTTGGTCCAAGGTTATATGGGCATTAGAATCGGGAGATAAGCTAAATTTGCCAAAATTACCTCTGCCACTCTCACAGTTTGAGCTGCGGCACGACATATTATGTCGCTCAGTGAAAACTCAACAAGATTCAATCTCTTAAATTGTTATTCCTACATCATTAAAAGAATAAATTCACACCCGGGGGTGCTGGTGGTAGAGTGGTACCGCTCTTGCCTTCGCAAGCGAGATGTCATGGGTTCGATTTCGGGGCCGGTGAAGTTGTTTGGACATACTTCCTAGCCCCCATTAGTTCCTGTTCACCTAGCAGTAAAGTAGGTACCTGGTGTAAATCGAAAGTTGCGAATTCGTATTCAGGAACAAGTTGTTGGAGCTTCCAATAACTCTTCAGGCTTCTACGCCCTTAACTCATGAGACATAAAGGCAAGCATGAACTTAGCATGCTTCCCTGTTGGACACTGTAAACGCTTCTGCGCTTCACCTTACACAAGGATGTAGGAGAGTGCCCAACATCGAGCATCACATTGCTAAATGCTTATCGTGTGCAAAACACAAGGGAACAGCGATCTTAGAGTACCCGACGCAGGAACGTCCATGGGATACAGTTCCTATCGCTTTATTGCAACTATCAAAAACCATCAAGGCTCTAGTTACGTACTTGTATGTGTTGACAATTTCTCTAGACTTGTGGTACAGGTACTAGCACCATTACAGACCAAGTCGGCCGAATCAGTGGATTATGCATTAGTCACTCATCTAATCTAACCTTTTCTACACCTAGAGTGATACTCTCATATAACGTGGCAGAATTTAAGAATCAACTCTTAACTGCAGTTTGTCAACAATATGACATTACACAAACCTTCACAACCTCCTACCATCCATCTTCAAATGGGTTGGTCGAGCGTACTAATAGAAAAATTCTTGAGATTCTCCGACACGTGGTGAATCCAATGCATAGTTCGTGGGAGGACTGGCTTCCACAGGTTGCGGCGTCCATCAATGGATCTATAAATAGCTTTACTGGCAAATCGCCATACTACATAATTTACGGTACCAATAAACGCTTGCCATATGATCTACTAGCAGGAACCCCAGAACCTGTGTACAACATGGATGACCATGCCAAGAAGCAAATCAATGTTTTCACCAACCTCACGTGCTGAAATGATCTGCAAGCAACATATAAAAGCAAAGCCTATAACTCTAGAAATAGGAGACAAAGTAATGATAAAAGCGCCGGAACGCACATCAAAATTTTCGCTTAAATTCACAGGTCCGTACGTGATTACAGCGAAAGAACATGGAAACAAATTCCAATTAGTTGAACCACCGTCTAATGTTACAGATATAATACATGTAGGTAGACTGAAAAAAGTCAGCAGAGATTTAGTAGGGATCTCAAATGTCAGTGAGGAGCATCCTACGTCTACTACAACAGTTGCTCAACAAAATATAACGACAGACAATACATATCGTCAAAAACTACGATCAACAAACAAAAATCGTTAATTATCCTCGCCTCTTTCAAACATGGGTTGGATATCATTACTACTGTTGGTCTGGAGCGCGGTGACAACAGCCGCATCCCCAGCAGACGTCGTCAAACCTGGAGCTTTTGTTGCCCCACTAAACAAAGTACTGGTAGCACAATACGTTGTAACTCTCAAGTACGAGCTCCATGACTTAATGCGCATGCCAGTGCATCTGAGGTCAATAGCTGCCCACATTGAAACAGCTATGAAAACTCTGCAAGATCTCGAACAACAATCTACAATCTCTACAACACTCCGTTAGATCATGTCTCTTCAACACTGCCGTATGAATAGTCTACTCAAGTGAGTAAATCACTTCGAGGGAAAGCTCCCTATATCTCCTGAAGACATCGGGAAAAATGTACATTAGATTCTCAGCGGTGTCAAAATCGTGGTCTATTTAACGTTGTAGGGTTAATAAGTAACACCTTGTTTGGTAAGGCAACTGCCGAAGATGTAGCTAAACTAGGGAATAAAATTAATGCAGTTTCAGAAGCGGTTAAGAAACAGAATAGGGCCATTGAACAGTCCTACTCGGCAGTACAAACTCTGACCTCTCATATGAATGCTGTTGTTGACGAAACTAATCAACTAAAACGCGTTGTCCAGGGATTCACACAGTCAGAATCTACACTGGAATGGCTACTCTGCTTCACAGAATATATACATGCAGCTGAGGCCTCAGTACAAGCTTTCATAGAAACCTAAAATAGGCTCATAGCTGATCTAGTAAATGCCAGGGTTTGGTCGCGTTAATACACAGTTGTTGCCAGTTGGTCAACTTATTGCCGCTTTACATATCGCTGAAATTAAATATCATGTAACTCCTATCTTTCAGGAGCATGAAGTGGAATATTATTACCCCTTATTAGAGACAACCCTAACACATAAGGAAATACTAATACACATTCCACTAAAAAAAAAAAATTGATGCATGGCATTTGGAACCATTTCCATTGAATGCGAATGAAGGATTATTAATTTTGAAAAAAACAAACTGAACTAATAGTAGTATCAGAAGATTTTTCATTAGTTGCTATGACTAAGCATTAAGTCCTAAGTCATTGTAAGTCAACATACTTACACTTGCATGTTTGTCCTGCATATGCTTTCGCTTTCACACGAGCCGCTGTGGCTGCATGTGAATTAGCTCTGTTACAAACTAATGCCTCTACAGCTCTACAACAATGTGTATATACTCCAATACCACATAGGTTAGTGTTTCATGCACATGTCAATAATGTGCAATATTTTTTTTTTTCACAAATCAAAACAGTGTGATACTCATAAGCCAAGATGTAGGTAAACATTTAATGTTAGAAGGTTATCATATAGCACCAGATATTGTGAAATTAGCTGTAATGCAATCACAACCTTGCCTACTAGCCATCATCTTGCATTTGTCACAAACATTACTTCTGAACTGGTTCCCATACCATTTCCCTAAATATAAGTTTCAGTAATCTTCATATTGTTTCTAATTAGCTTAAACTTCTCCCTTATATTAATGAGACACAGTTTCCTGACTTACAGGATTCTCTTCCTTTATATTTAACTTCCAGTATAATCCTACCTGGTTTCATTATACCTGTACCTACCATCATATTTATCAGTTCCTTGATAGCTATAATAATTTGTTACAGGAAGATTTTTTCTAGGTACACAATAGTTTATAAGAAGACTTTTAGGAAGGAATTGCAAAAGCATGAGCAAGAAGAAAAAGTTTAGCTGAAGCACACTTTATTGGAACAAGGTTCAGTACACCTAGGATTTAATCCGCGAGGTCTCGGTTGGAGGCAGCCGAGGGGTGTAACAGCACCATTTACATTATGTAAATATTCACCCGAATGTATAATACCAAATTATTCACCAAATTATTCAACTGCGCCTCAGCTGTTGACATTATACATGGTTAAGGTTGTAGTTCCTTCGGGGAGTGAGCGAGGTCTGGCTGATGTCAGCTCATATTGGCACAACAGTATATTTGACGTGTTTTCTTTCCCACACTCTAGCGCCTAGAGGGCAGACGAGGTCAACTAAATCATAACAGACCTGGCATGCTCCTCATCTCTCTCTTGATATAGAGACAGGGGAGAGATCAGACTATTATCACTTGTTACCCAGTGAACACCTCACTTAAGTGTTCTTATATATAAGTGCACTTGGACACTTCTCCCTAGTAGAGAAGGTATAATATACTCTCAACCGAATTAAGTACCTGTGAAACTATATTGTTCTACAATAAAGAAAAACCAGCAAAGTGTTTATTTCAGCCCTGCCACTTACTAGTTCCAGAACTATTATATATATATATATGTATATATATATATGTATATATATATATATATATATATATATATATATATATATATATATACATATATATATGCTGATAACCACAAGGAAAGAAGAAAACACGAAGTTCCCAAGCGCTTTCGTGTAATTCACATCTTCAGGGGTGAGTACAGACTAAGAAGAAGTACACAACAAGGTATATATATATACACAGAGGAGGGTGAGATCAAGTCCACAATGGTCAGGTATTAGGTAATGACCCTACTAATCTTCAAAAACGACTGCAGTCGGTAGTCAGGTCAGACGGTAAGCTGACCCACCCTTCTCACTTGGTTACAAATCTTAATGTCTTCTTCTGTCCTTCTGGTTATCAGCATATACCTGGATCACGCGCACCCACAGTTGATTATATGTTCAAAGTCCGTGTGTTATATGGACTAAAAATGAAGTATATATATATATATATTATATACTGTATATATAAATAAATATATATATATATATATATATATATATATATATATATATATATATATATATTATATACTGTATATATATATATAGGCCTATATATATATATACATATATATAATATAATATATATATATATATATATATATATATATATTATATCTATATATATATATATATATATATATATATATATATATATATATATATATATATATATATATATATATGTATTATATATATATATATATAAAATATATACAGTATATATATATATATTATATATATATATATATATATATATATATATATGTATACATATATATACATATTTCATGTAAATCCACAATGAAAACGTGGATAAGATAAATCTTGATAAAATCACAGGGAAAATGGAAACAACGGAGTACTCCGTTGTTTCCATTTTCCCGTGTGATTTTATCAAGATATATACATATATACATATATATATATATATATATATATATATATATATATATATATATATATATTATATATATAATATATAAATAAAATATATATATATGTATATATATACATATATATATATATATATATATATATATATATATATATATATATACATATATATATATATATAATATACATATATATGTATATATATATATATATATATATATATATATATATATATATATATATATATATATATATATATAAAGGACCAGCACATGTAGTGTTCTTTATACACAACAAAACAAAGACAAAACAAACTATTTACACTCAGTATAGCGTAACTTCATTTTTACTATTATTTTCAAGCAAAAAAAATAAATCTACAGTTAAGGCGTTAGGATAAGGCACAAATTATTCCATGATACCAAATACAGCTTACTTATAATTTGGCTAAGTGAAGATGATATAATATACACTCCATTTTGACTTATCTTTGCCTCTTAGTTTAAGGGTCATGACGTGAAACTGTTTTTTAGAACTTGTCTGTGCCTATTTGTGTCAACAAGACGCGTATAGTGTGTTTGTGGTTGTAATAATCACTGTCATGCCTGATTATATTAAAAAAATCTGAACAAATCTTCTGTACATATAATAGTTTATTTTCTTTGGGATTCAGAGAAAGTATTACTAAGAGCATGACACACATTAAACGTTTTATTTACACAGAGAGAGAGAGAGAGAGTGTTTCCACAAATGCAAACGGTATCTTCTCGCCTTTGAACCCATGATATGACCCGTCAAGGGAGACTGTCTGATGTTTTCACACACCCATAATTATGAGAAGATACTTAGCGTACCAGACCTTGAAATCTTACACCGGATCCTTAGAAAAGCCAGTCCTGCGTCATGTTGGAGACAAAGGTAGCGTGTGGTGGCGCAGTGGTGGTGGTAGGTGAACGAGAGGTGTGGGCGACGGCACGGTTGACTCGTTGGTGTAGCTGTGGGAGGGTGACGCCGTGTACAATCTCCCGGGCTATAACGGCTGTGAAAGCGGAGCACCTAGACCCCACCACCTGTAGAATGATGACATTTGTTGATGTTTTTTGTGGGTCATGTCTTGGGTTCAGAGTTGTCACAATACTGAATACTGTTTTTGAACGTGTGTGTGTGTGTGTGTGTGTGTGCACAAAAATTTAACTGTGTTGGGGACGCACAGGGCCGGATTCAGGGGTGGGCAAAGTGGGCAGCTGCCCAGGGGCCTCCACAATCTGGGGGCCTCCACATATTACATCTGACCTTGGACTTAAAGAAGCCTATACATGCATTCTTGGGCAGAACCATTATTTGAGTAGAGGTTTATCTGATTAATAATGCAAAGAATCATCTCTCTGTAATAAATAATAATATATTCTTTTCTGTGAAGTCTCTTGAAAATTTTTGACATGTGCGGTAGTAGCTATATCAGGGCTGGTCGACTTGAAACCACATGAATGACTCCAGTCATGTCTCACTTTTGTGTATACGTGTGTGTTGGGAATTTGCACACTATCAATAAATATACAGTTAATTGAAAATTTCTCAATGTTCTAATTTCCTCAATATAACTGCATATGGCTTCAAAATTCTCCAAAGAAGTGTTCAAATTTCAAAATTTTCCCGGGGGGCTTACAGCGCCTCCCGGAACTCCCAGATGTTTAGGCTCACTTCACTTGCCACCCCACCCTCATGGGTAGTTATAATGAGGGGTGCCTCCACAAAGAGGCTGCCCATGGGCCTCCACAGGTCTAAATCCGGCACTGGGGACGCATATATCACCCCAATTCACCTATAAAATCTTCCTTACAGACACACTCAAGTTTCAATATCCATCTTGTGCTCCAACTCTGAACTCCTCATATCATTCCACTGAGTCATTTTTTAGCTTAACAAATATATTGACAAAGCTGAAAGTACAGTTGCCTATTCTGAGTAATTTAGTCAGGTCTTGACACTGAGGGTGGTATCACTTCTCACTGCCACGCAGGACAGGGGTTCATACACAAAGAAATACATCATATTCATTAACATTAAATATAGGTCAGATTCATGTGGGTAATGAGACTGTTCACTGCCATGCAGGACAGAGGTTCATACACAAAGAAATACATCATATTCATTAACAGTATATATAGGTCAGATTCATGTGGGTAATGTCACTGTTCACGCCCATATAGTACATTGGTTGTCATATTCTAGTTGAAAATTAATCAGCGTGGGCTAGTAAGAATGTCCTCAAGCACCTCCGATTCAATGTAGTTATTACAAAGGTTTAGGAGGGAGATAGGAAGGAACTGGTTCACAAATAGGGTGGTGGACGAGTGGAATAAGCTTAGCAACTTTGTAGTAAGTGCTGGAACGCTGGAAAGTTTCAAAAGGAAGCTAGATAGATTCATGGATGATAGAGAGTGGGAGTAACTCTCGAAAGGAGCTGCCATGCACAGGCCAACCGGCTTATTGCAGACTCCTTATTTTCTTATGTTCTTATGTCCTTATACAATAAGCCAGGTGGCCTGAAGTCTTTGACAGTGTCACATTCAAAAATATAGTGTTCAAGTGTATGCTTTAAAGGTTTATCACAAGGTTTACATCCTGAGTGTTCCGGTATGGGTACAGCGTCACTAACTTGCCAGATGTCTATGTATCCTCGCCCAATTCTGGCCCCGACTACATCACATTGTCTGGTTCTGTCCTGATGCTGGCCATACCGGTACCTCTCGTCACAAAATTTGTCATATTTACTAATGCTACAACTGCCAGGTCTCTCTTCAATTCTCAGTTCTTCTAGATCAGAGTCATTGAGGCATATGGTAGTACCGGTCCCGGCTGACAGATTACCTATGGCCTACTCACGCTTTCTATTTTGTTTATATTATTCCTCTCAGTAATATACTTGGTAATGGTAGAACAGACGGTTATCACCAGAAGTACTTCATAGAATTCTTTCACATTTCCCACAGCTGTTGTTTGGATGATAGTAAGTAATAAAGCCGACAGGACAACTTTTTCCTTTAATTCCATTTGTTTTCTATCTTCGATCATAAATCACATTGTTTTGGGTTGCGTTGGGCCTCCCCCCACAACCCATCCCAAATGTCTGTTTACGGTAGAGATAAGATAACCGGCCAGCCATAACTGGGACATGTTTTCAATTAGTGGTATGTTAGCCAGCCGATAGGGGTGGGGGGGGGCAGGTCAGTGAGACAGTGGTGTACTGTTCATCACTTCACGCCTCAAAAATCCAATTTAGCCAGTGGGCTTTAGACCTTCGGTTAGAGAAGACCTCCTGCTCCGCGGACTTAAGAACAGGGGCCATACAGTCCTACCAGTGCTACGAGTCTGTGTGTGCAAATCCCCGAGATTTTTGTTAAGTCCAGCGACAAGTTAACACATCCTGTAAAGGAAGTGATCAATGGTGAGGACCTGTTTGCTACAAGAGCACTCCAGGCCGGCCTAATAGATCTAAACGATTAATTCTCCAGGTTGACAAACTCTCCCTTATAACTTATGGTACTGTGGCGTGAGTGTGAGTGACTGACCTATCCATGCAAATTATAAGTCCAGTGTATGGAATTGTGCCAAATAAACGTAAGTGCAATCATCTGCCCGTATCTGTGATCCCTCTATTATTATTATTACCAAGGGTAATGACTGATTGGTTATGACAAAGTATAACCAATAACTTGGATGGATGTTGGAAGTTAATGGAATTCATTAAATCATCATTTATCAAGAACACAACGCATTGAATGCCGGAAACAGAGCGAAATTCTACTAAGTGATACACCATAATCTCTTGGGTGAGTAACCAGTGTGAAGGTATCTGAGTTCTACGGTAAGAAAACCACTTTCCTGCATTTAAAACGTAACAACTGGCGCCCGAACAGGGACACAGACCGTGGATGATTGCACAATTGTATCGCCCACACCTACACCATGTCAGTTCGTGCAGCGGCTTTTGAGGAAGCACGTGCCCTCGGGCTGGAGGGGGCTGAGGCGGTTGCATACATGGAGAAGGCTGAGGAGAGAGAAGACAAGCAATGCGAGCATGAGGAACTCTTAGCCCAGCTAGAAGGAAAGCTGGAACGAGAAGAAAGACAAAGGGAACGGGAGTTCCAACTGGCCTTAGCGGAAAGGAACCAAAATTCTCCCACTCAAAACGTCACTTATAGGAAATTTCCCCAGATGCCCACCTTTAAGGAGGGCGAATCCATGGAAATGTACATTTCCCGGTTTGAGCATCTCGCAGAAGCCTACGAGCTTGATGACAGCATTAAGGAATTTGAGTTCCTGAGCCTATTTGATGGGAAAGCTTTAGGGATTCTTCGACGACTAGAGCGTCCTGAAAATAAATTCCCTGACATGAAATCTGTACTACTGCGGGCATATGGGCTGACTACTGAACAGGCCAGGCATCAGTTCAACAGGGCAATGTTGGAAGAAAATAAAACGGCTGCACAGTTCCGGGATCGTTTAAGGGACTATGTGGCTCAGTGGATGAGTAGGGATGAAACCCCAAAGTCCATGGAAGGGGTTATAGACTTAATGGTGCGCACGGTCTTGAAAGGTCTTGTCCTCCTGAACTTGTGGCTCAAATCAGGGCTAATGGAGTTAAGAAATCGAAGGAAATGGCAAGCAAATCAGACGCTCATTTCAGCGCTTTCGGGTACCACACTCGGAGGCGGTGGTCGAACAAGGAGTCGGCAGGTAACCAACAAAGTCAACAACCTCTACAGAAACAGCCACCGAACCCACCCAGGCAACAGGGAAATAACCAGCAACCACAACCGCAAAGACAGCAACAAAAACAGCAGCAGAAGCAGTACCAAGGCCCCCCGCAGTATCAGGACAGTTGGCGCACGCGCAACAACCCACGATGGAACCGGCGGCAGGAAGCCGCCGTGGCTAAATTCGTAGGCCAAGGTGCCAGCAATAATAATCCACAAAGAGACCAGCAGCTGGAAGCCTCCGATGTTCAAACTGTGGACGGGGAGTGGCCTGACCTTCCAGCAGGGCCGATCGTCATGCAACCTGAAGCAGGGGCTCATACCGAATCAAGTCTACCCCAATAGGGTGTGTCATAGGAGGGAAGATCAGCTAAAACTAATGGCCCATCACTTTTTTGGTAGATTTTAGTGTATATAAACAGAAAATAATTTCAGTTTCAATATTTTGCAACCTTTTGCTAGGTAAATTTTAGCGTGAAATTTATCGAAAATCTAACGTACAGCTGCATTAGTGCATTACAATTAAATAGTGAACATTGCTTTCTGACTTCATTCTTTAACAACCCAACGAACAATATTTTTTTCTGTTTCAGATTCTGATGCATTTATAAGTTGATAATATTTGCGATGGCTGCTTGTGTCAGGACGAGGAACCAAAAATCCAGCCATCTCAGTCACTATCTTGGGTCTGGGAGAAAGCTCCTGAAGTCGGAGTTGCCTACATTGAGAGATGCTTTGAGATACGGTGTTTTAATCAGGCAAATCAGTGAAAAGAACCAAAGAACTTACACAAACAAAGACATTGCCAGTGATATGACCAAAGCTGTCTTGGCACAGTACACTCTGGCTAACGCTCAGTTCAAGCCTCCAGTCATAACAAGTCAGAAGAAGATTAGTGAGAGACTGCTAGCCAGTTGGGAAAAGGCAAGAGATATCTCTCTTGGGAGAGGAAAACTTGCAGTTAAGGACAGCTTTGCCAAGCAACTGGACCAGTTATTTGACATAATTACTTGCAAGTGCCCAATTGTTCTCTGTCTTGAGTTTGTATGCGATCGTGACTGTAAATCCGAGGCCCACATCTCCTGTATTTGCAAGCGTGAACTGAAGATTCCTGTGATCGAACTGGCATTTGTCAAAGCACAGAGAGAGAAGACTGGCAGTATAGGGGCTCTCATGATTTCTAGCCAAGATATTCCGGAGTCCAAGAGACAGAAGGCTGCCACAGAGAGACAGAAGAGGAGAAGAGTTGCCGAGGAAAAGAGACTTGAGAAGGCCCAGGGTGAGGTAAAAAAGGCCGATGATTGGAGTCAAGCTGATTCAGAGTTTAATGACTTCCCCATGGCTGATCCGAGTGCTGACCAGGCGAATGGTGACTTTGTCCCTAACCCAGAAAATAATGATCCCAAACCTTCCAGGCATAAGATTCGAAATAGGAAAGATAACCCGATCATAGCTCTGGCCAGCATGCGACACCACACTGGTCTCAGAGAAACTGCAGAGATAGCAACAGCTGCCTGGATTGACGGTGGTTTGATAACACCTGATGATGTTCACCTTGTGATAGATCATAACAAAGTAAGGAGAGCTCAGGAGAAACTTGTCAGTAACCTAGAAGAGGAGTTTGATAAGGGGATAAGAGAAAATGGAATCAATTGTTTGTTCTTTGATGGGAGAAGGGATGACACTAAAGTGTTCATGAAAGTTGGAGATTCTGACAAGTTGTTCCCTGCCATGGTGAAGGAGGAACACTACTCCTGCTGCAGTGAACCAGGAGGGAAGTATTTGTGGCATTTCACTCCAGAGAAAGATGACATCAGGAAACCAGCTGAGATAGTGGTAGATAACATTGTGAACTGGCTCAGAGAGAGGAACATAGACCAGACCCTGCAGGCCATTGGAGGGGACAGCACCAACACGAACACAGGGTGGCAAGGGGGGGGTCATACAGTGGATAGAGCGGAAGATTGGGAGGAAGCTGGTCTGGATTGTTTGTGACCTCCACACCAACGAGTTGCCACTCAGACATCTGATCCAGGAGCTGGATGGTAAGACTCTTTCAAACAACAGATGGTCTGGTCCTCTTGGCAAGATGCTGGACTCTGCCACTGAGTTAGAAATAAATCCGAGCTTTGAAAAAATCACAGTTGGCCCTCCACTCGTTGAGCTTGCACATACTGTCATTGACGACCTGAGTACTGACCAGTACTATGGTTACATGATTTGCAGTGCCATCAAAACTGGGGTCATGCCTGATAGACTTGCTTACCTGCAGATAGGTCCAGTCTCACATTCTAGGTGGCTCACAACGGCTCTCAGGTTCTGCAGAATTTGGGTCGCTCATCATAAACTGAAAGGGAACCAGCTTCACAACCTGAGACTTATTGTCCAATTCATCGTGAGTGTCTACTTGCCAAATTGGTTCAACACCAAGGTCAAGTCATCGTTCTCCGAAGGTCCGAGGCATGTTCTCTTCCAGCTTGAGCTCCTGAGGAGTCAGCCAAGGAAGGTTGTTCAGATTGTGGAGCAGATTGTGAGGAGAACTTCCTGGTATGCTCATCCCGAGGCAGTTCTGCAGACAATGCTCTGCATTAAGGATGAGGAGGAGAGAAGAGTGGCAATCAAAAAGATCTTGGATATGAGACTTATGAGAGGATCTGGGCATGACGAATCAGTTGGTGACGATTCCTTCAGGGTCAGGAAGACTCCTGAAGTCAATCTAGGTGCCAAGACCCTCACTGATCTCATAGATCTGGATAACATCCAGGCTGGCAGTGAGCCCCCTCTTACCTGCAGCCTCACCAATGTGAAAGTCAGAGCTTTCCTGGACAACCCCATGCATGTCCCTGCCTGGCCCTCACACACCCAGAGTATAGAGCGTTGTGTACAGCAAGCGAGCGAGGCCAGCAGTCACGTGTACAGCCAGGAGAGGAGGGAAGGCTACATCCGAGCTCAGGTGGTCAGCAGGGAGGTGATGAGTAGAAACAGAAGCAAGAAAGACATGTTCTCTATGGTGTGCAGCAACACCGGGTCGTAGTAGTAAAACCGGTTTTTGTATTTGATGATTTTGTTTTCTAAAGGAATATTAAATTTAATAAATGTGTCAAGATCATTCGTTTCACTATTCTGGATCATTTTCATCCTAATAAATTAACCTGATACATTTACTTTACTTTAAATAAGTTATTTAGTGGTGTCGGTAAAAGGGTGGGAATACTGAATTTTCATAAGATTTCAAGTTAAAATTTACCTAGCAAAAAATAAAAACTTTTCAAATCTGAAGATAGCACATGATTCTGCACATAGAACTACATCATTAATACCATGGGCCGATTTTTCAAACTCAAAAAAAAAAAATTCGCCTCCGTATGACACACCCTACTACCCCAACACACCTACTGACTAACTGCCGCCTCCAACCTCTCCTCGAGGGGTCACCCCACCTTTCTTGTTAAACCTGGATACATTGGAGGAGTTCCAGCGACTGTCATACGAGATAGTGGGGCGTCGGGCTGTATTGTCAGGAAGGAATTGGTGGGGCAACATCAATACACCGGAGCACAAGTAAGTGTTAAATTAGCCAATAGTTACATTCAAACGGTTGCAGTGGCCAAGATTGAGGTGGACACCCCCTTCTTCTCAGGTTGGGTCACTGCAGCAGTCATGAGGGAACCTATATACGATCTCATCATTGGGAATATCAAGGGAGCAAGAAACAGTTGTGCAGTGGATGCTGCAACCAAAACTGATGCTGCGGCTTTGACCCACGTTAATGCTGCTGCAGTCACTCGGGGTATGGCTCAAACAAAACCTCGAGTCACCCCATTGGCTATTGCCACATCGTCTGATCTCATCAATAGTCAGGATGTCGTCCAAGAGCAAGAGCATGACAGCACGCTCACTTCGGTACACAAGAATTTGATGGTTGGGACCATCAAGGAGACATTTGGGAATCGAACGAGGTTCGTAAAAAAGAGGAACCGTCTCTACCGAGAGACTGTGACGTCTCTGGGTAAAACACGACTGCAGTTCGTGGTTCCTTCAAAGTACCGCCTGGCTGTGTTCAAGCTAGGTCATTGCACTGCTCTTGGCGGTCATATGGGTAAAAAGAAGACCTTTGATCGCATCAGTGCAGCGTTCTTCTGGCCAAGGATGGGCCAGGAGATCACCAGGCTAGTCCGCTCTTGTGATGTGTGCCAGAAAACCAGTGATCGAGGGCGAGTTCCGCCTGCACCACTACGGCCCCTCCCACTGATCTCTGAACCCTTTGAGAGGGTGGCGGTGGACATTGTAGGGCCGATAAACCCAAGGGCGAGCGATGGAGCAAAGTATATTCTCACCTTGGTGGACTTTAGCACGAGGTGGCCCGAGGCTGTGCCCTTGAGGAACATTGAGGCCACGACTGTTGCAGAAACCATGTTGGAAATCTTCTGTCCGGTGGGTATTCCCAAACAAGTCCTCAGTGACAGGGGAACCCAGTTTACTTCTGCCATGATGGAGGAGTTGAGCGGTTGTTATTGGTAAAGGGGCTAAAGACAACACCCTATCACCCGATGTGCAACGGACTCTGTGAGAGGTTTAATGGGACGCTGAAGAAAATGCTCAGGAGGATGGCAGCTGAACAACCTAAGGAGTGACCACGCTACATTGCCCCACTTCTGTTCGCGTACCGGGAGGTGCCACAGAGCTCACTCAAGGTGTCTCCCTTCGAGCTTATGTACGGCAGGTCCGTCCGGGGACCACTACAGGTTCTTCGGGAACTGTGGGATGATGAGGAATCAGATCCGGAAGTCAAGACCACTTATACATATGTCATTGACTTAGCTGATCGTCTCCAAGAAACCTGTCAACTGGCAAAGCAAGAGCTGATAAAGGCTCAAGAGGTCCAGAAGACTTACTATGACAAGAAGGCCAAGCTTCGTTGTTTCCAGCCAGGTGATCAGTGCCTGGTTCTGTTGCCTACGATGCGCAATAAGTTACTGACTCAGTGGAAAGGTCCATTCGACATTGCAGAGCGTGTCTCGGCTCTGACTTACATCGTCCAGGTGGGATCTCGATGAAGGAAGTTCCACATCAACATGCTGAAGAAGTACTTCCAGTCACCGATCGGGGGTACAGTCTCCACTGAGGAAGACAGGGACGAGCCTTCCCAGTGTGATTCAGGGGTAACTTGTGCTGCCGCAGTGGTCTCTGCCAGTGATGAGGAGGATGGGCCTGTCACTGCACGCTCCCGCCAGAGTGAGACTTTCACGGACGTTGAGGCGAACGGAAATCTATCAGCAGAGGAACGAGATGCCATTGGCTCTCTGTTGCATCGCTACAAGGACATCTTCTCTGATAAGCCAGGAGTTGCCCGGGTTGACTGTCACACTATTGAACTGACCAGCCCTACACCTGTTCGGGCAAAGCCCTATCCTATTCCTATGCGACTACTGGACACTGTCAAACAAGAAATTGAAGAAATGGAAGCAGTAGGAATCATCGAGAAATCATCTTCTCCATACTGTAGTCCTCTGGTAGTCGTTCGAAAAAAGGATGGGGGTGTCAGGATCTGTGGGGATTATAGGAGAGTAAATGCCATTACCCAGGTGGATGCTGAACCTATGTGTGATCAGAAAACTATTTTTTCAAGAATAGCTGGTTCCAAGTTATTTACCAAACTTGATCTGACCAAGGGGTTCTTCCAAATCCCACTGGACCCGAAGAGTTGGCAGATCACAGCCTTTGGTACGCCAGGGGGTCTCTATCAGTACAGAGTCCTTCCCTTTGGTCTCACAAACTCCCCTGCCATCTTCAACCGTGTCAAGAGGCAAGTCCTAAACGAGGAGGTGTTCCGGAGGTTCCAACAAAAAAACATGACCATGAAACGAAGCAAGTGCGAGATCGGTCAGGCTGCAGTACAGTTCCTCGGGCACACTGTCGGCGGAGGACGCTGCTCCTGTCAGAATGAGAAGATCAAAAAGGTCCAAGATGCACCACGGCGCACTACAAAAAAACAAGTCAGGTCATTTCTGGGCCTCGTAGGGTACTACCGGAACTTCATCCCAAACTTTGCCGTGGTGGCTCTTCCCTAATCCGACCTGCTCAAGAAACATGCATCTAACAAGGTGCAATGGGGACCTGAACAAGAGGATTCTTTCAGTGCCCTCAAGAACCTGCTATGCAAGCAACCCATCCTTCAACTGGTGCGGAAGGAAGAGCCTTTCATCCTCCGAACCGATGCTTCACAGGATGGGGTTGGCGCAGTGCTACTACAAGAGGCAGACGGCGAGGTTTTTTCAGTTGCATATCGCAGTCGGAAGTTGAAACCTGCGGAGAGGAATTACAGCACGGTTGAGAAGGAACTTTTGGCAGTGGTGGAAGGCATCAAGAAGTATGACTACTATCTCTACGGAGGTGAGTTTGTGTTGGAGACAGACCACATGCCGCTCACCAGTCTCCGACCATCTAAGAATGCAAATGCTTGTCTGATGCGGTGGGCACTGTATCTCCAGCAGTTCAACTTCGTCCTCCAGTACATCAAGGGCAACCTGAATGTGGGGGCTGACCTCCTATCTCGACTTGTGGCGGAACCAGAGCAACTGATTGAGAGGTCACCTTCCCAAATGAGTGTGGAGTTGGTCTAGACTCCAGTCGACTCGAGCCTCCAAGCGTCTGGCGGCTCGTCATATGTTATGCATAATTTTCTCACACCTTTCTACACTTGAGAACATAACACAACACCTGTGCCACCTAAACAATGTCTACATACCCTACACCACACAACACGTTGCTCTAATGTAAATGTAGCGTGCTTATGCTTAGCATGAACTATTGCTCGGGAATTGTCACCCTCGCCGCGGAGTTTTCCTCCAGCCAGAAAAACTAAAGTAAATGTTGACGTTTTCCCTCAGTGGCGATTGGCGACTACATTCTGTTGCAGTGTTAGTGTCACACACACACCACAGTGTGAATGTCGAATCAAGACGTACCTGGCGCTCCTCTCGGAGCAGCCAGGTCAACTGTTAAGTTGGCCCATACCAACCCCCTCCCCTGAACCCTCCTCCCCACCGGAATATCAACAAGTTCTCGCCAGAAGTTACAATTTCATTTAGAAAAGGAACGGAACCAGTGCTAAACAGAGGTGAACAGTGGTGAACAGTGCTTAAGTCAGTGAGAACAACTCAACAGTAACAGTCGTATCCAAGTTAACCTTCACACAGTGAGGTCCCAGGTACCCAGTGATAACGGCCCGTGATAACCAGCGATGTGTTAATCCGTCTATGATAGGAAGGCCTGGGACCAAACCTCACTCATATAACACCATCTGTGAGGGAATTATTACACCACATGTCCCTCATAACACCATATGTGAGGGAATTACTACACCACGTCAAGTCCCTCATCACACCATCTGTGAGGGAATTACTACACCACGTGAGGACCCTCATAACACCATCTGTGAGGTAATTGCATCACGTGAGGTCCCCCATAACACCATCTGTGAGGGAATTACTACACCACGTGGTCCCTCATAACACCATCTGCCAGGGAATTACTACACCACGTCAGGTCCCTCCTAACACCATCTGGGAGGGAGTTACTACACTACGTGTTTGCTGTTCAACACGTACAATCCTACATTATTCTGTATGTTCACTGTATGTTCCTTTACCTTTCTCCAATGAAGGCTTTTGTTAAACCACCAATGTATGTAATAAGTCATTTATGTCCAATGTATATTTTCAGCCTTCTGGCTGCAGAACTTTTTCAATAAACCGTTAATTATTATTATTATTATTATTATTATACAGGTGCTGAAAATTATACTCCAAGAGAAAAATTTTTCTTAGTCGGGGCGATTGTCATGGGTGGCGTTGGGCCTCCCGCACAACCCATCCCAAATGTTTTTTTTACGGTAGAGATAAGGCACCCGGCCAGCCATAACTGGGACATGTTTTCAATTAGTGGTATGTTAGCCAGCCGATAGGGGGGGGGGGACAGGTCAGTGAGACAGTGGTGTACTGTTCATCACTTCACGCCTCAAAAAACCAATTTAGCCAGTGGGCTTTAGACCTTGGGTTAGAGAAGACCTCCTGCTCCGCGGACTTAAGAACAGGGGCCATACAGTCCTACCAGTGCTACGAGTCTGTGTGTGCAAATCCCCGAGATTTTTGTTAAGTCCAGCGACAAGTTAACACATCCTGTAAAGGAAGTGATCAATGGTGAGGACCTGTTTGCTCCAAAAGCACTTCAGGCCGGCCTAATAGATCTAAACGATTAATTCTCCAGGTTGACAAACTCTCCCTTATAACTTACGGTACTGTGGCGTGAATGTGAGTGACTGACCTATCCATGCAAATTATAAGTCCAGCGTATGGAATTGTGCCAAATAAACGTAACTGCAATCATCTGCCCGTATCTGTGACCCCTCTATTATTATTATTACCAAAGGTAATGACTGATTGGTTATGACAAAGTATAACCAATAACTTAGATGGATGTTGGAAGTTAATGGAATTCATTAAATCATCATTTATCAAGTACACAACGCATTGAATGCCGGAAGCAGAGTGAAATTCTACATAGTGATACACCATAATCTCTTGGGTGAGTAACCAGTGTGAAGGTATCCGAGTTCTACGGTAAGAAAACCACTTTCTTGCATTTAAAACGTAACACACATGTGGCGGGCAAGGCATGAAAGAAGAGAAAAGTTACGAGGAAAACCACGGCGAAAAAAAAAATGATCATATGGCAGTAGTTTCAGGTCTCTACGTGCTTTGTATGACAAGAAATTAATATTTTACCATAAATATTACGCCAATAATTCTCTTTTGGAGCCGCGTGTTGTCGTTTGCTCTTAAACTAATAAATGTTGAATCCAGTCTTTGTAAACATTTATAAGTAACGAAGGAACGTGAGATCGGGGATTTTATTACCATACATATTGGCTTGGTTGTCTTTTGATTTGCGCACATTTATATTTTTCCCTTTTCGCGCAATTGGTTCTTGAACATACTCTATGTATAAAGGATGAGATTCATACTCCTATAGATACAATAACAGTTGGATTTGAATCCTATATTATGGGTTTGGATAAATTTCCATTTCTAAATAAACATTATGTTCGTATACAGGATCCGGACAAGAGCCCCCTAGGACAAAACGCCCTCATTTTAAGTGAAAAGTAGGACAAAAAAAACCTTAGTTACAGTGCAAAATAGGTTAGTTTATATTAGATTAGCTTATATTATGTTAGGTTAGGTTAAGTCAAGTGAGTATTGCTGCCTTATGATGAAATAATGTAACTCCGATATCTATGTCATTTATGTATATAATAAATAATAATGGTCCACGTACTGAGCCTTGGGGAACTCCACTAGTGACGTTGCTTCAATCGGATTTAGTTCCGTTAATACTCACTCGCTGTTTCCTGTCCTGTAACCACGCCCTAATCCATTTTAGAATATCTTCTTTAATGCCATGACCCTCCACTTTCCTTATTAGTCTTTCGTGGGGGACTCTGTCGAAGGCTTTGCTAAAGTCGAGATATACCACATCATAATTGTGCCCCTCGTCCACTGATTCGAAAACAGATGAAAAGAATGTTAATAGATTAGTTAGACATAAACGCCCGCTTGTGAAGCCGTGTTGGGAATCATTGATCAATTTGTGCTTCTCCAGATGATTTCGAATAGAATTTGAAATGATTGCTTCTTGTAATTTGCCTACAATTGATGTTAGACTGATTGAACGGTAGTTAGAGGATAGGGATCTATCTCCCTTCTTGAAAATCGGTATTACATTCACTATCCTCCAGGATTCTGGTACTACACCCGTTTTTAAGGACATGTTAAACAACTTCCCTAAGGGTATACTAAGCTCTTCCTTACATTCCTTCAATGCTCTGGCAAATATCTCATCGGGACCTGGTGACTTATTAGGCTTTAGCTTGTCTATTTGCTTGCAAACATCGTTACTGGTCACTACTATCTCGCCTAGCTTATTTTCTTCACTATCTCTGTTTAGAGTCGGTGCCTCGGGTATCATGTTTAAATTTTCTGTGGTGAAAACTGTTGAAAAATACTTTTTTCAGATTATTGCTCATTTCTCCATTGTTATCAGTTAGCTCGCCAGTATCTGACTGTATTGGTCCAATCGTTTCTCATGCTTTACATTTGATAAAATCCCTTGGGGTTTGACTTCGCCTCCCTTGCTACCTTCAGTTCATTATTCCTCTTTGCTTTTCTTATCTCGGTCTTAACCCTACCGGCCAATACCTTATAATAACCTTGGAGGTAAACCTCACCACGATTCATTCCCCTACCTATAGTCTTCCTTTGTCCAATAATATTCTTAAAAAATTATATATCCATTTAGGGTCTGAGTTTTCTGTTTGGTATGTTCTGCCTTTATAAATTAATTAGCTCATTATTTAAATTGTTGTGGAACTCGTCAACCTCAGATCTAGTGATCAGGTCATCCTCAACCGTCAGGTCTCCAGGTAAGGTGAGGTCGCCCTCTGTGGGTACATTGTACATAAGAACATAAGAACATAAGAATGAAGGAAACTGCAGCAGGCCTATTGGCCCATACTGGGCAGTCCTGTTTACACCCAACCCCTATTGCTCATATAAGCAACCAACCTATGTTTGAAGCTATTCAGCGTATTCTAGTTAATGATGATATTTGGTAACTTGTTCCATTCATCCACTACTCTGTTTCCAAACCAGTGTTTACCTATTTCGTGCCTAAATCTAAATTTGTCGAACTTAAAACCATTGTTACGAGTTTGCTCCTGGTTGGATAGTTTGAGTACCTTTGTAATGTCCCCTTTGTTTAGCCCTGACTTCCATTTATACATCTCTATCAGATCGCCCCTCGCTCTAGGTCTCTCGAGGGAGTGCAAATTAAGATGCTTTAACCTGTCTCTATACTCAAGGTTCCTAATGCCCAGGATTTGTCTTGTCATTTTCCTCTGAATTCTTTCCAAGGATTCTATATCCATTCTGTAATAAGGTGACCAGAACTGAACTGCGTAATCCAGGTGTGGTCTCACAAGCGCAAGATACAGTTTTAGGATGACCTCGCTAGTCTTGTAACTAACACTCCTTTGTATGAGCCCAAGTACTTTATTAGCCTTGTTACGAGCAAAAACACATTGTTTACTTGGCTTAAGGTTCCTACTTATCATTACTCCTAAATCTCTCTCGCATTCGGATTTCTCTATGGCATCGTTGTTCATCTGGTAGGTGGTTTCCCTGTTTACATCTCCTATACTGAATACTTTACATTTGTCAACGTTGAATTTCATCTGCCATTTTTCAGACCATTCGAAAACATTTTTTAGAACTTCCTGTAGTTTTGCGGAGTCCTCGTCAGATTTAATAACACGTCCTATCTTAGTGTCATCAGCAAATTTACTTATGTTGCTGTCTATGCCGATATCTACATCGTTTATGTATATAATAAATAATAAGGGTCCAAGTACTGAGCCTTGGGGAACTCCACTAGTGACGTTGCTCCAATGGGACTTAGTGCCATTAATGCTCACACGCTGTTTCCTGTCCTGTAACCACGCCCTAATCCATTTAAGGATATTACCTTTGATGCCTTGTGCTTCTACCTTTCTAATTAGTCTTTCATGGGGGACTCTGTCGAAGGCTTTGCTAAAGTCGAGATATACCACATCATAATTGTGCCCCTCGTCCACCGATTCGAAAACTGATGAAAAGAATGTTATTAGATTAGTTAGATATGAACGCCCGCTTGTGAAGCCATGTTGGGAATCATTGATCAATTTGTGCTTCTCCAGGTGGTTTCGAATAGAGTTTGAAATGATTGATTCTAGTAGTTTGCCTACTATTGATGTTAGGCTGATTCGGCGGTAGTTAGAGGATAGTGAGCTATCCCCCTTCTTGAAAATCGGTATTACATTCGCTATCCTCCAGGATTCTGGTACTACACCTGTTTTTAAGGACATGTTAAACAACTTTGCGAAGGGCATACTAAGCTCTTCCTTACATTCCTTTAGTACTCTGGCAAATATCTCATTGGGTCCAGGTGACTTATTAGGCTTTAGTTTCTCTATTTGCTTACTAATATCGTTGCATGTGAGGTCATGTAATTCATCCCAAACCGTGATTCCCCTTCTCTCAGCTGCCTCTTCAAACTATCAAAGCTTCTCCTTCTGAAATGTGGGACTTTAGTGGAATTTCCCTTGCAGCTGCCCTGAAATATTACAGTACTTGTAATTGAAATATTATTTCTTTGTGATCTCTGTTCGCAAGTTTTCTCTGTTTGACAGAACTAAATCGAGTATTTTATTACCCCGGGTGGGTTCGGATATTTGTTGGCTTAGGAAACAGTCCTGGATTGTTTCAAGAAAATCCTTTGATTCTGAGTTAAAGTCGCCTACTATACAGACTTTGCTATGTATGGAAGCCCTGCGCATTTCGTCCCAAATAAGTCGCTCATTAACTCTATCAAGATAAGGTGGTCTATATATTACTCCTGTAATTAATTTTCCTTACCATGGATTAATTCTATCCAAATTTTTTTCTGTATTCCTCTCAGTTTTTATTTCCTTATTTATTTCACACTTCAGATTGTCCCTGACATAGATTGCTACTTGGCCTCCTTTCCTAATCTGCCTATTAGTATGGAATAATTTGTAACCTGCAATTTGGTATTCGACAGGTAACTCACGTGAGTGTAGGTTTATCCATGTTTCTGTGAATGCTATTATATCGATTTTTTCGGTACCTACCAACGCCCTAATTTCATCCATTTTGTTTCTCATACTTCTACTGTTTGCCTAGTAGACATTTAAGTTAGTCGTGTTCCGAGTCCTCTCTTTGTCGCGTTTAGGTGTTAACTCCCTGCCTAATTTAGTTTTGTCATCATTCCTAGCACTATTTCCCTGCAACCTTTCACTCTGTTTACCTGCTCCCACTGTAGTCTCCTCCACCCCGTGCTCATATGCTCTCCTCGCAGTTTAAAGACTTTGACATCTTTTGAACTGCCCTCTCGAGAGAGCCACCAGAATTGCCACCTCATTCATAGACAGATGCACCCCATCCCTAGCATACAGGTCCCTTCTGCCATAAAAGTTGTCCCTGTTGTCAATGAATGGGACTGATATTGACTTGCAGTATCTGTCAAGACTGCCTTTGACACCAACTGCCCTTGACAACCATTCATTGCCAACTCTCCTTCTAGGCAGGACACCACATATGATAGGGATCCCTCCCTTCGACCTTGTATGTTCTATAGCTGTCTTGAACTTGTCAAGAAGCTCCTCACTCCTACATCGGCCAATATCATTGCCTCCTGCACTGAGGCAGATATTGTCCATCCTGTCAACTATATCCCCCACCCTAGCTCCTGACAAGCACACCCTCATCCTATTTTTATTTTTACCACAAAAAGCTCCGTCCAGGTACCATACCTGGGAATCGCCAACAATCAAAGTTTTTGTACCTTCCTTGTCAGCCTTGTCCTTGACTATACTAACGTCCAATTCTTCTATCAAAGGACTGAAAGAGTTGGTACACTTAGCTGTTGTTGCTGTATCCTTGGTGTGTTTTTTCACCACCAGTTTGGTCGTCTCTCTCCTCACAACCTTCCATTCACCTGAGTTTTCGTCAGACACGGGCTTTCCTTGTCTCGTAGCACTAGCCATTACTGACAATTAATCCCCGGGAGCTAATCCTGCCGTGACCTTTCCTCTAGTGAAGTCAAAGTCCTTCTGGTGCTCACCGCCTATTCCACTATCACCAGATTATCCCTCTTGGTATTATATATATTTTTTAATTGTTATCATTCAAATTTAATGTACTCATACTTAGAAGTGATGTTAAGACAGTGTCAACAAGACTTTACCCTTAAGGTCCCCTCAACCTATGAAAGAAAACCTCTCCGAAATGTAGGATGAACTAATGTAATGTTCCAAAACATTCTAGTCTTAACTCACATTTGATATTATATGAGTTTAAGTCATTTAAAATATCTTTTAATTTGACTTTTTATAAGAATGAAAAAAAAAAGATACGTTGCATCTGTGTATACCGTCAAATTTGGAATATGAGAGAAATGTACTGGGTAGTAAGTTACTAAATATACAAAAAAAGAACACCAAAATGTCCATTTGCTACTCATACACTGTCTAAGCAGCATTTACCAGGGAACATAACTCACCTGCAGGCGTTCCGAGGATACGCCTCCCAACATAGCCATGTTGGGGTGAGCGATGGGGGGTAGGATATGGGCATGGGGATTTGCGCGGGCATTCTGGTTTGCTGCCTCGTCCGCCCTCACGCCTACTGCATCCACCAACAACACCAGCGTGGGCGCGTCGGTGAGAGTGCGCACCAGAGAGTTAAGGAGGACGTTGGTGGGCGCGGAGTGGGCGGTAGGCAGCCTGAGAGCGGGGCCCTCTGGAGTCACCAGTATCTACAGGAAGGAGTAAGAGTGGGTGAGGAACTAATTCGTAAAAGCAGCACCACCATGAGCCTTTAACAGCCGCCCATTTTCTATCTGTTGTGGAATTCTTTTTATGATACTAGTTAGGGCCAAACTTAAGACAGAGGGAACCCACGGTAAGGGTTCAGTTTAGATACTCTTTTAGAACTTTTACACTTTTCTTGTGCTTTTATCCATACCGTCTACTTCTTCTATAGTCCCCGTTATATTATGCTCACACTCATCTCCCAATAAATTTAATAATGGAGTCTAGAGAAAGAGAGAAACTGAGAAACAACATGAGTTGCCTGCTTTATCA
This sequence comes from Homarus gammarus, assembly GCA_958450375.1. Lineage (NCBI taxonomy): Eukaryota > Metazoa > Arthropoda > Malacostraca > Decapoda > Nephropidae > Homarus > Homarus gammarus. The sequence goes on from CAUDMG010000503.1 coordinate 66,769, forward strand.
TTACAATCTGGGAACTCCAGTACCAATGCCGTCAATCGGTCAACATTGCCTAAAGGTCATCATTCAATCGCTATTGAATCAAAAATTTTTAACACACACACACACACACACACACACACACACATATATATATATATATATATATATATATATATATATATATATATATATATATATATATATATATATATATATATATATATATATATATATATATATATATATATATATTTCATGTAGATCCACAATGAAAACGTGGATAAGATAAATCTTGATAAAATCACACGGGAAAGGGGAAACAACGGAGCACCTTAGCTTTCGTTTTTATTCAAGACATCTTCAGAGGCAACTGAAGATGTCTTGAATAAAGACGAACGGTAAGGTCCTCCGTTGTTTCCCTTTTTTTTCTTTTTTTTTTTTTTTTTTCCTTTAATATCTTAAGGCTCCGAGTAATTTGGGGTCCAAGGGTAGTATGAAAGCCTTGGGTGTCTTGGGGGCCCTGGGTAACTTTGGGGTCCTGTGTAACCTGGGGGCCCAAGGTAACTTGATGGCCCCAGGTAACATGGGGCACTGGGTAGCTTGGGGCCCATGGCAATTTGGGTCTCCTGGGTAACTTGGGGGCCAAGGGTAGTATGGGGGCCCTGGGTGTCTTGAGGGCCCTGTGTATCTTGGAGGCCCTGGGTAACTTGGAGGCCCTGGGTAACTTGGAGGCCCTGGGTAACTTGGGGGCCCTGGGTAACTTGGGGGCCTTGGTTAACTTGGGGGCTCTAGGTAACATCGGGGTTCAGGGCTGCTTCCCTATTTGCAGTGTCTTTAATTTGGCCCTGATTCTAATACGTGGATATATTGTGTGTGTGTGTCTGTGTGTGTGTCTCTCTGTGTGTCTGTGTGTGTGTCTCTCTGTGTGTGTGTGTGTGTGTGTGTGTGTGTATTTTGGGGTCTGTGCTTATCATAGCTACTTGTACAATTTCGCAGCTGTGTGTATACATTTGTGAAAAATTTCAAGTTGTATGTGTGTACAGTGAGACAGGCTGGTGTATGGTGGGGGGCACTAATGCATTTGTATTTATACGTGTACAGTGACACAGCCATACGTGTACTCACTTCACCACTGACATAGAGGACCACGGCGCCCTCCTCTTCTGGTTGTAGCTTTTTGGCGAACTCACAGACGTGGGAGGTGAGCGACTGAGGTGTTGCGCGCCTTAATACATGTTGCACCACCTATAAAAATAAGGACCCTCCTGGAAATATGCATCTGGCAGCTTTGTCGGCTATCCTTGGCCAAGTTTCCTTACTGTTTACCTTTCTTGTTACCTGCACTGTCTTGGTACACAGAAAACTGCATACCCTCACGGCCTCACGGCCTACGTGCACTGTATACCTTCCTAGTCTGTATAGTCATGCTGAACTGTGTAACTGCATAGTTTATAAACATCCAATTGTAACCTGTAAGACAACTTCACTGAATAAATATTATTAGTATTATTATTGTTATTACTATTACTATTATTATTATAAGTATTATTATTATTATTATTATTATTATTATTATTATTATTGTTATTACTATGATTTTTATAATTATTGTTATTAGTAGTAGTAGTAGTAGTAGTGTCCGCATAGATCTGCGGCTCAACTAATTTAACACAGATAGGATAGCTTCTTATGTATTAGGATATTTAATATTAAGTTAAATAAATGGTGGCGAAGGTGTGGCTATTGGAGGAGGCTGGAGGCCACGTTTTACAAAAAAAAAAAAAAAAAAAAAAGTGGTAGTAGTAGTAGTAGTAGTAGTAGTAGTAGTAACAAGACTGTCAATCATGTCATGAGAGAGAAGGGGATAGGCGGGGAGATGATTCTCAAATGCATACAGTAAATTACAGTGTTTATTCCTGGGACAATTCTAAGTCACAGTATGCATATGACAAACTGTCAGAATCTGCAAAGTTTACTAGCTGCAACACTTGAAAGATGTTGAGGTAATGACAGTGAGGCCTCTCACACCAGTCGTGCGCATCAATCATGCGTACGACTGGTGTGAGAGGCCCCGGAAAAGCGTTTAAGAAACTCTTTCATGCGTGGGGAGTTAGCTCCTGAACGTGTTCATCTAGCTCCCGAACCGAGACTGGACTGAAGCTGCCGTAGAGTTTTGTATAATTTTGTGAACATAACTCTACAAATTGTGTTAAAGAGGAAGAAAGAAGGAATTTTGAGCATTTGCTGTAGTAACGCAACTGTATCACATTGTGTAGAGTTACATGCCATACCTCTGAAAGGCTGCCATACCCCTAAATGGCTGACATACCCTTGAATGTCTGTCAAGCTCCTAAATAGCTGCCAGCCCTTATTGGGTGCCATGCCCTTAAATAGCTGTCATGCTCCTCAATAGCTGCCATACCCATTAATGACTGTAATGCTCCTATATAGCTGCCATACCCTTAAATGGCTGCCATGCCCCAAAATGGTCGTCACGCCCCTTAATGGCCGTCGTACCCCTGAATGGCTGCCATGCCCAAAAATGGTCAACATGCACTTAAATGGCCACTACCCCTAAATTGCCGACTTTTTTTATTAAGGGATTAGCCCACCAGGGCACAGGTCAATGACCCACATCAGGACCTGGGGGGCGAAATTGTAATAATAATAATAATAATAATAATAATAATAATAATAATAATAATAATAATAATAATAATAATAATAATAATAATAATAATAATAATAATAATAATAATAATAATAGTAATAATAATAATAATAATAATAATAATAATAATAATAATAATAATAATAATAATAATAATAATAAATACAAAAATTTAAAAAATCAATAGTGAGAAACGATATATGTATGTTGTGTTGTCAAAGTAAGAGAAACAATTAAAACCCTGCAGTTGTGTGTAAATGAGGCAGAAAGTCAGATCAGCAACCTGGGACTTGGTCACAATTTTTTGTGGTGCCATATGGCAGCAGGGTCTACCATTAGACAACACATTATGCTTCCAATATCTTCCCAGGCGGTAGTCCCTCCCTGTTTGATAGCTGCCTACTACCTACTACCTGGTCGTTTGGCCTCTAAATGGCTATGATACTCCTAAATGGTCATTATGCTCTTAAATGGCTACCATGCCCCTAAATGGCTGTGATACCCCTAAATGGTCGCCATTCCCCTAAATGGTCATCTTGTCCCTAAATGGCCGCCATGCCTCTAAATGGTAGAGAGGCCTATTGAATCCACATTTTCTCAGCTGTTAGATGAAAAGGGAGTGACGTATTGATGAAGTGTACCTGGAATGGTCTAGGCAGTGACAATAAGACAGACGCCAGCTCTCCACCTCCCGCCACACATGCATCACCAGCACGACCTACACCGTCCAACACCAGTGATGGAGGCGGCGCACTCAGCACCAATGCATGGCGCACCTGGAAACCAATAGTGTGAATAAAACGTTCCTGACGCACCTAAAACATCAAACTTTCATGACGAACTAGTGACTCAAATGTTCATAATGCATTTATGACAAAAAATTGCTTCTGACAATCAAAACACAAACTTTGCGACACAACCCTTATCAACACACACACACACACACACTACTACTACTACTACAACTTTATTGTATTTTTTATTAATGGCCTCCAGCCTCTCCCAATAGCCATACCTTTGCCACCATTTAATACCTTAATATTTAATATCATAATACATAAGTAGCTATCCTAGCTGTGTTGAGTTAGTTGAGCCGCAGGTCTATGCTGCATTCAGTGACTGTTGCTTCATAGTCAATATCTGCAACAGTTGTCGGCTTAGGGGCCGAAACTCTCGTTCCCCTGAGGCAGAGCAAAGCCGACCGGAGGAGAGAGAAGGACATTCGACATCTCATCCAGGCTGTAACATAATTTCTGGGCTGCTGATTCTGTTTGGATATCACCTCCGCGAGTCTGGCATAGAAGCATCTTGCACTTGGTCCCATCCCACCAGAGGTTGTAAACTCTAGAGGAGTGAAGCTGCCTTGATCAACCTTCTGAATTCGATCCCAGTATGCCCTTATCTTGTCAATCTCGTTTCTCCTGTGTGCAGCATCGAGAGCTAAGTTAGGGTGACAAGCGGCCATGGGATCAAAAATACTGATGTCGAAGAAGGCTCGCTGTCCCGGCGTCCAGAATCCTCGAGCACTGACGTCAACACGGGCTTCGTTGGATGTTTTTGAAGTCCTATGTTGGAAAATCTCACCATGCAATGGAAGGAGGGTCGGTTCTACCCTGACATCAAGGCAAATTTCCTTCAACATATTTGCTGTAAGGTCCCTTACTCCGTCATGACTCATGCATATGAAGCCCCCTTTCTTGCACACCATGGCGTGATCGGCGTCATAGGAAGAGCCACAAACGCATTGGGAGGGTAACCTTCGACTGGCCTACCGCACCTTAGAGCAATGGCATCTGGAAATTATTGTTTATTGAGACTGAAACCATTTGCCCTTCTCGGTAACATAGTTCACCAGTTCGAGGAGCCCACCTCCTGCGCTATAGCTACATTTTTTTTCAAATTCTCTGGTACTTGCAACAACAGTTGCTGCAACTTATCACTTTGGCTGTGCTGTCGTTCTGTCGTAATGGGCCTTCGAATCTTGTTTATTTCACTGGTATCCACCTCCCCTGTTGCGTTCCGAGCTATTATATGGTCCGCGAGGGCTGCCGTGAGCTGGATTGAGTTTTGATGTTCGGTGGCAGCAATCTCCTCTGGATTGGTCAATCCCATACCTCCCAGTCTCGGTGGTAGTGCAAGGAGTGATGTTTCTGCTACTACTACAACTACTACTACTACTAATAATAATAATAATAATAATAATTTGCTGTCACTCGGAATCGATGTAATGATATGAGTTATTATGGCTTTCACCTTCATTGGTGAGCTTTGAGATGCTCAAGACTCCGATACATCAGCGGCAGCGTTTTTCCGGCGTTGGTACTTCTCTGCCTCGGTTTTGACACCTTCTCGTGTGGTGCTCCTCCAAACGTTGCAATATGGACTGATCGTATACCAAGTGAGGGGGTCACTTTGGCACTTTTTAAGTTTGTCTTAAGACTTTCCTTTTACCTTTTTCCGTTTCCCGCCATCGTTACGTTTACCATTCGTTCTGTAGCTGTAAAGTAGCTGCTTTGCTAGACAACTGTCGTCCATGTGGGTAAAATGACCAGTCCAGCATAGTTGTGTATGTTCCTGTAGTTGGTGTCAGCAAAAATACAGGCATTTATTCTCTTGTCTTCCCAGCGAAGTCGGAGGATGGAATGTAGAATACGTTGGTGAAAGTTTTCAAGTGCCTTGAGGTGCCTTCTGTCTGTAACCCATGTCTCGTTGCCATACAATAGGGTGGGGAGGACCACTGCTTGATACACATGCAGCTTTGTAGATAATTTCAGCTCCCTACAGTTGAAGACACAGGTATGGGTCTGCCAAAAGTTTGAGATGCACATCTAATCCAGTGTCGAATCTCTTCAGAGATGTCCGTGGTGGTGGACAAGTGGGAGCCAGGGTACTCGAACTGGGTAATATTAGAGAGAGTAGTACAGGTACCTCTCTTTTTGCGAGTGTTTTTTTTGCCCGTTTTCGAATTAACACAAGGTCCAAAATCCAAAAAAAGTTTAATTTACACGTTTCATTCACAATAACACGCATAAGTTGTACAATTAGTTGTAAGTGTGTATTAACAAGCGGGTTGTGTGCAAGCGGGTCTTATAAACGGGGCTGATGCACACTCCCTTCTTGCTTCAGACGCCTCTTTCACTCACGCCTATCTCACTCACTGTTTTTTTGCACCAAATTTGATTTACACGACCTCTTCAAGAACGTAACCCTAGTGTAAATCGAGAAGTACCTGATACCATTAGGTTGGATGGATGGAGGTGTGGTTGAACCAGTGGTAGGATTGAGAGAGAATCTGAATCTTAAGTGCATTCACCTCAAGGCCGAAGTGTGTATGAGCATCTGAGTAGGTGTTCAGGATCTCGGGTGGCTTGCGTTCAGTGTGAGCGACGAGTGTGAGGTCGTCTACATGATGAAGTTCCGTGATGGAAGCGGCTGACAGTTTTGTTCCTGCCTGGAGTCGTCTAATGACGAAAAGACCCTTCATCCGGTACTGGATGTCCACCCCGCCAGCTAAATTGGCACTGGCACGAGTAAAGAAGGCAGCCAAGAATATGGAAAAGAGAGTAGGTGCCAGTATACACCCTTGTTTTACTCCAGTTTAGATGGGCAAGACGTCAAACTGAGTGCCATTGTGTAGGACACTGCCGTTCATGTCATCGTGTAGTTGTCTCACAAGGGCAATAAATTTTGGTGTGCAGCCAAACGACTGACGGTCCCTGGCATTGAAGTCGCCAGGGAGCACAACCTTATCTTCTCTGGGGATAGAGGTTAACAATCTGCCAAGGTCGGCATAAAAGGCCTCCTTGGTGTCACGCTCTGTATCCAGTGTTAGGGCGCATGCACTGATGAAGAAGGCATGATGTGAGTGATTCAGTGGGATTCGAAGAGTCATGGGGCGCTCGTTGATCCCAATAGGCATTTCAGTTAGCCTGTGAAGGATGCGTTGGCTGATGGCAAAGCCAACTCCATAAATGCGGTTTCTCTCCGCAGCAGGCTTACCCTTCCACAAGAAGGTGGAAACAGACCCCCGTTCTGTGAGTTGACCCTAATCTGGGAGCCGGGACTCACTGATGATTCCTATGTCGATGTTATACCTAGTCAGCTCTTTTGCCACAAGGGTAATTCTTCTTTCAGGACGTGCATTTGTGCCTGTATCTAGAAGGGTTCTGACATTCCATGCAGCGACCATATGAGGTTGTATGGTTTGTTTTTGTTAGGATCTGTGAATTTGATTGTGTTTTCGACAGCATAAGGATGACCTTACTAGGTGCGGTTGGGTTTCCTAGCCCCCTCGTGGCTCCTCGTAAAGGCTGCTCAGTCACACAGACAGGACAGGATTGCCCCACTGCCTATATTCCAGTGCATAAACGACCATCTTATCTCTGTCGTCCATGTGCATATCTGTGACTAGACACTCCCGGCAGTCATCTCTGCCTGTCCCCGTCGTCACTCGTCAGTCGCATAGGACTTTTGGGGGTATAAGGGATTTGATGATGATGAGAGGTATGATGAGCTGGGTGATAGCTGCACGTGAATTGATTTATGTGGTGAGGCAGGAGCGCAGGCTGCAACCACACATCTTGGCTCTCCCTTTTCATGATCCAGTGGTGCAAGATGTTTGCAATGACTGGGGAGAGCGAGAGTTGCAATGGACTGCCGATAGCTCAGTTTGTTGAGTTTCGTCTTAGTAGACTGTCCATCAGGCATTGCCTTCGTCTGCTGGTATAGTCGTTGGGTTCCATGGTGGTCACATCTTCCGGCTACACTGTTGTTGGGGTATTGTTGGAGTTTCTGTAAGCATGTAAGAAGAAGAAGAATGGAGGAAACTGCAGCAGGCCTACTGACCCATACTGTGCAGTCCCGTTTATACCTAACCCCTATTGCTCATATAAGCATCCAACCTATGTTTGAAGCTATTCAGCGTATTCGAGTTAATGATGATATTTGGTAACTTGTTCCACTCATCCACTACTCTGTTTCCAAACCAGGGTTTACCAATTTCACGCCGAAATCTAAATTTGTCTAATTTAAAACCATTGTTACGAGTTCGCTCCTGGTTGGACAGTTTGAGTACCTTTGCAATGTCACCTTTGTTTAACCCGGACTTCCATTTATACACCTCTATCATGTCGCCCCTCACTCTACGTCTCCCAAGGGAGTGCAAATTAAGATGCTTTAACCTGTCTCTGTATTCAAGGTTCCTAATGCCCGGGATTAGTCTTGTCATTCTCCTCTGGATTCTTTCCAATAATTCTATATCCATTCTGTAATACGGTGACCAGAACTGAACTGCGTAATCCAGGTGAGGTCTCACAAGCGCTAGATATAATTTTAAGATGACCTCGCTAGTCTTGTAGCTAACACTCCTTTGTATGAACCCAAGTACTTTATTAGCCTTGTTACGAGCAAAAACACATTCTTTACTTGGCTTAAGATTCCTACTTATCATTACTCCTAAATCTCTCTCGCAACCGGATTCCACAATGGCATCGATGTTCATCTGGTAACTGGTTTCCCTGTTTACATCTCCTATACTGAGTAATTTACATTTGTCCACATTGAATTTCATCTGCCATTTTTCCGACCATTCGAAAAATTTGTTTGGATCTTCCTATAGTTTTGCAGAGTCCTCGTCAGATTTAATTACACATCCTATTTTAGTGTCATCAGCAAATTTACTTATGTGGCTGTCTATGCCGATATCTATGTCGTTTATGTATATAATAAATAATAATGGTCCAAGTACTGAGCCTTGGGGAACTCCACTAGTGACGTTGCTCCAATGCGATTTAGTGCCGTATATGCTCACTCGCTGTTTCCTGTCCCGGAACCACGCCCTAATCCATTTGAGGATATTACCTTTGATACCATGCGCTTCTACCTTTCTAATTAGTCTTTCGTGGGGGACTCTGTCGAAGGCTTTGCTAAAGTCGAGATATACCATATCATAATTGTGCCCCTCGTTCACCGATTCGAAAACTGATGAAAAGATTAGTTAGACATGAACGCCCGCTTGTGAAGCCATGGTGGGAATCATTGATCATCTTGTGCTTCCCCAGGTGGTTTCGAATAGAGTTTGAAATACTTGATTCTAGTAATTTACCTACTATTGATGTTAGACTGATTGGGCGGTAGTTAGAGGATAGTGATCTATCCCCTTCTTGAAATCGGTATTACATTCGCTATCCTCCAGGATTCTGGCACGACACCTGTTTTTAATGACATGTTAAACAACTTTGTTAAGGGCATACTAAGCTCATCCTTACATTCCTTTAATACTCTGACAAATATCTCATCGGGACCAGGTGACTTATTAGGCTTCAGTTTGTCTATTTGCTTATTAACATCGTTACTAGTCACTACTATCTCGCTTAATTTGTTTTCTTCTTTATCTCTGAACATAGTCGGTGCCTCGGGTATCATGTTTAAATTTTCGGTGGTGAAAACTGTTGAAAAATGTTTATTCAGATTATTGCTCATTTCTCCATCGTTATCAGTTAGCTCGCCGATATCTGAACATATTGGTCCAATCTTATCTCGTGTTTTAGTTTGATACATTTGGTAGTATCCTTTGGGGGTTTTTTTCGCCTCTCCTGCTACCTTCAGTTCATAGTACCTCTTGGCTTTTCTTATCTCGGTCTTAACCCTACCGGCCAATACCTTATAATACTCCCGGAGGTAAAATTCGCCACGATTTATCCTTCTACCTATAGCCTTCCTTTGGCCAATAAAGTTCTTTAATTAATTATTTATCCATTTAGGGTCATTGTTGTCTGATCTGAGTTTTTTGTATGGTATGTTCTGCCTTTGTGCATTAAGTAACTCATTATTTAATTTGTCGTGGAACTCGGCAATCTCAGATCCCGTTATCAGGTCGGTGTCATCTTGGTTCACATCCAAGGGCGACACCCCCTCTCTCAGCTGCCTCTTTAAACTATCAAAGTTTGCCCTTCTGAAATCTGGGACTTTAATGGAATTCCCTTTACGTCTGACCTGAAAATCTAACTGGAATCTGATTTCTTTGTGATCGCTGTTTGCAAGTTCGTTCCCTACCTCGACATTGCTAATGAGGTTTTCTCTGTTCGACAGAACTAAATCGAGTATATTATTACCCTGTGTGGGTTCGGTTATATGTTGACTTAGGAAACAGTCCTGGATCGTTTTGAAGAAATCCTCTGATACTAAGTTACCCGTAAGGTCAGTCCAATCTATTTGGCCAAGGTTAAAATCGCCTACTATACAGACTTTGTTGTGTATGGAAGCCCTGCCCATTTCATCCCAGATAAGTCGTTCATTGACTCTATCAAGATTGGGAGGTCTATATATTACTCCTACGATTAAGTTTTTCCTACTGTCGATTAATTCTATCCAAATTGTTTCTGTATTCCGCTCAGTTTTTATTTCCTTATTTATTTCGCACTTCAGATTATCCCTGACATAGATGGCTACTCAGCCTCCTTTCCTGGACGGCCTATCAGTATGGAACAATTTGTAATCCGCAATTTGGTATTCGACAGGTAACTCACTTTGAGTCTAGGTTGATCCATGTTTCAGTGAATGCATTTATATCGATTTTTTCGGTACATACCAAGGCCCTATTATCATCCATTTTGTTTCTCATGCTTCTACTGTTTGCGTGGTAGATATTTAAGTTAGCCGTGTTCTGAGTCCTCCCTTTACCGTGTTTAGGTTTAAATTCCCTGTCTAATTTAGTTTTGTCATCATTCCTAACACTATTTCCTTGTAATCTTTCACTTGGCTTACCCGCTACCACTGCAGTCTCCTCCACCCCCGTGCTCTTATGCTCCCTCTGCCTGATGCAGGGCTCCACCGCAGATTTTTCGCTCGGGGTATACTTCCATAGCCTTATACCTGCCAAGGTTAATCCGCAAGGTAGCGAGGCGGTTGTTAGCAAGCGCCAGGACGTGTCCACATGCCAGTGAGCCTATGCGCCATCCCTCTGGGGCCCACTGCTACTCCGAGATTCCCTGCTGATCTAGCCTGGGCCCACAAGGCACCCAGTTACCGTGTGTTGCCACGAGGAGGCACAGGAGGAGTCTTGATGGTGAGGAGGCTGTGTAC
>CAUDMG010000503.1:82500-152500 GCA_958450375.1 Homarus gammarus
CGAGTCTGAAGATGAGTCATCCACGCCATCATCTGGTCCTGTTGACGCCAGTTGCTTGTACCGAGTCAGAAGCTGTTCGATATCTTTGTTGTACTGCAGTTTGGCCCAAGTGAGCGCCGTGCGCCCGTTCTTGTCTTTAATTTCAGTCTCACATCGAGAGTCTCTCAGCAGAGTCTTGACTGCTAAAAGCTGATTGTAGCGAGCAGCCCACATCATGGGTGTCAGTCCCTCATTATTAGGTATGTTGGGCTGAAGTGTCTGGTACTGCTGAAGGAGCTCAATCACGTGCACGGCGCTGTTTCTGGCTGACCATGCCAAAGCGGTCATGCCGTCCCCATCTGTCTCGTTGATGTCCACTTCAGGGTGTGCCAAAAGTCTCTGCACCAACGTTCGCTGGCCACTGCGAGCAGCCAGAATAAAGGCAGTAAAGCCATTATTGGTCTTAGAAAAGATTTTGATCATACGATGTGACAGAAGAGCTGACAAAACTTCCTCGTGTCCGCCGGTGGCAGCCATCATAGCTGGGGTGAAGCCTTCTTGATCACACAGGTTGGGGTCAACACTGGGGTGGTGAAGGAGGATGTAGGCACAGTCAGCGTGGCCAGAACGCGCAGCAAATACGAGTGCCGTTCGACCCTGACCGTCCTGGATGTTGATGTCCGCGTCATGACATTTACAGAGCATATTAACTATGGCTGAGTGGCCGTGTTCAGCTGCACGCATCAGAGGCGTCACCTTGTCCTTTGTACAAACATTAATGTCTGTAGCGTCATGCTGGAGGAGAATGCTGGCCACCTCCACGTGCCCTGTTTCTGCCGCCATCAACAAAGGAGATCGACCAATTTTATCCTTTCTAGAGAGATTAATCCCGCGCTTTACTAACACCTCTGTCGTCTCTACTTGACCCACGGACACGGCCCACATGAGGGCGTCCATACCATCCTTGTCTACTGTGTCTAGACTGGCATTATCGTCCAGCAGGACTGTGACACAGCTGGCGCTTCCACCCGCCGCCGACCATAAGAGCGCTGTGGAGCCATCTGGGTGGTGCTTGTCCACGGTGGTGCGATAAGAACCTACAAGCTGCCTGACGACACTCTCGTGACCCAGAACGGAGGCCTTCATGAGGGCCGTCTCACCAGCGTTGTTAGTCAGGTCTGGCTCAGTGTCGGGGTGCACCATGAAGAGCCTCACCACCCCTGTGTGGCCCCCGTGAGCCGCCCACAACAGTGCCGTCCACCCGTCGTTGTCCTGCAACAACCAACCATCACGTGAACACACACACACTGGCCAATGGGATCCTACCACACCTGCCTGACATAATAAATCCTGTGGTAACAAGACGATGAGAAGAGATAGGGTGAATTAAGGATCCGACATCGATAAATACACCAGAAAAAATGGACAGACTGTTCTATGTCCATGTGAGAGGTGACACAAGGCGACACAACGACACAAAGATTGACAGTGGCCTGCAAATTGATATGAGTCTCCTGACATACATACCTGCAAGTTGACGTGGGTGGCCTAACGTACAGTCCCGGACATTTCCGCGTTAGACACTCATCCACAAATGTGAACCCCGTGAATGTAAGACTAGAGAATCTGAAGCAACAGACAGAGATTTGTTTATCTTGTAATAATGTGTGTGTGTGTGTGTGGGCAGGGGTGGGGGTGTAAGGAGGAATGTTAGGGGTTGGTGAGTGCAGGAGGTGTAGGAGTAACTGTTGTCATGTGTTGTTTCAACTTACTATGGATTTGGGTTTGCTCTTGTATTAAATATATAAATACATATATATAAATATATATATATATATATATATATATATATATATATATATATATATATATATATATATATATATATATATATATATGCAAGTAAATCACTGTAGTTGCGCGTGATCTAGGTATATGCTGATAAGCACAAGGAAAGAAGAAAACACGAAGTGTTTTCTTCTTTCCTTGTGATTATCAGCTATATATATATATATATATATTATATATATATATATATATATATATATATATATATATATATATATATATATATATATATATCAAACAAAGAAGTATGTGTGTTTGTGTGTCCGCACGAGAATCTCGGAAACTACTTTACCGATCTGTAGTGATGATGGATGGTGTTATATGTAGTGATGATTAGACAATAAAATAAAAACAGTTTAATTTTAAAAAAATATACTTTGCTGTACCATTGTAGTGAAAAACATGGTGGAACTTACATACACCGTTAATGGACTATTGATGGAAGAAGAAGTTTTGGGGACTGAACAGTGAGACAATGTGGAGCCTCCCGTGGCCTCGCGAACGAGGGATGAACCGTGTAAACACGTCCCAAAGCATTGCCTGACTTTATCCCTGAACATCCTTCAACATCGGATCCTTGAGCTCTTCTCTGGAACTTTTTCATTGAAGCCTGCTATATGTAGAACTTGGGTACGTCAACAAACAGGAGTTTTTGAGCAAACTCATCTTCCTGTGAAAGCTTGAAGAATGCAGTGAGAGTCGTATCAGCAGGATTTGCCATTTGATTTTGGAGAGACTCTTCTGTGAAGTATACTCTTTGTCCATTTTCCAGGTGAACAGCCAGATGAACTACTATTGGACATCGTTCGTGTATGGGAAAATTATAAATTTTCCATAGGGCTTCAGTGCTGTATATATAACGGCCCTGCTGAAACTGTCACCTGATCATGATTTCCATCCTTTTCCAATGCAAAGATCGCTTGGTCAGAGCCTCTGTTGACGTATTTGCAAACATACTTGATGGACTTGACTGAATTGCAGAACTCCACATTGATGTGCTCATTGAATGCTTTACTCAAAAGAGGATTGTAGGAGACCACCCATTTGTTGTCTACTGTTATTTCACTGTCTGTTCCAGGTCGCAACACTGCTGTAAAACCTCCATCGCCTGGCGCTCTTCTCCTGTACTGAGGATAGCTATCTTCTCCACTCTGAGTATCCTTTCTCAGGTCTTTTGGGAAGTTTTTGGTGCAACGTCCATCTTTCATGCATGGAGAGTGTCTGTTGAATGGTCCACATGGCCCATGAATCATTTGCTTCTTGATGATCTCATAGAGAACTGGATCTTCTTCTGGATCAGGAAACTCTGCTCGTATGCAGTTGTCAATCATGTTCGGTCGAAGTTTCTCTTTCAGCCACATCAAGACATGGGCATGTGGTAGACCTCGTTTCTGCCACTCAATGGAGTACATGTGGCACTGTGTAGGGCCAAAGGTTGATGCTTTTGTAAGCAAGTCCATGAGTTTGAACACTTTCTGACGAAATACTCTCGCTACAATGTCAGGCCGATCTTGTCCCTTCTGACCTTCCATTAGAGCTTCTGTTATGTCAGTCCATACAGGATTGCATGTAAAAGTAATGAAGAGATTTGGTCGTCCATAGTTTCTGACGTAGGTCATGGCATCCTGAGTCTTTTCATGCATGAATCGAAGACCTCCAATGAAGGAAGAGGGGAGAATCACCTCCAACATTGCCCACATGTCCATCCCTTTCTACTGCATCTCTCAGATGAATGTAGTCATCAACCCTGAGCTTATTTTGGTTGAGTCTTATGAAGGTGAGTCTTTCTGTTTCAATTATGGCATACATGTCCACTACAAATTGGTAGAAGAGGTTCCTTGATCTTAGTATCTCGTTGAAACTGTCTTCTCTGATCATGAATCTGTATGAATAAAGTCATTGGATAAGACTTTCTTACCTACTTTTGCCGCACCAGTCGCTGGATCTGTGTGAGGAATGTTGAAGTGATATCCATCTTCACCTTTCCAGAAGATGAGAGGATACTGCAGTGCATCATAGGATCGATGTGTTTCTGATATTCTTATGAGCGACTCGTCTCTCATTTTGAGTATGATGTCTCGTTTCTCAAACTCTTGACCGACAATCAGGATGGCTACTTCATCAACTACAGGAGCATTGAATCTTCTTTCAAGTTCTCCCTTAGGGGTCGTGTCTGCTTTGATCCTGACTTCGTACTCGTCAGAAGGCATGTTTTCCAGGGCATTTTTAAATGACTGTACATACGTGTTGCACTCATGCAGCATTTCTTGGATAGATAGGACAATGTCATGTCTGACACCTTGAATATTGCCACACCTGATAGTAGTCTGCTTTTCATGATCTCCCATGAAGTAGATTTGGAGGAACTTTGTTTGCTCATCTTCCAGTGGTAAGAGGGATCCTGCTTTGTGATAGATTTGACCCTGGACTTTGAATGTGGGCATGTATCCGTGCTCACGAAGTACTCTGGTAGCTCCAAAGGATGTCATCTGGATACATGAATTGTACTTCCGTATAATTTCCAAGAAGTGTTTTGACTCTGGTGTTGTTCCCAGCAAGAGAGTCTTCAATGGTTGTGGTGGTTTTTCCAAATTAGGCAGTCGTACTTTCCCATGAGAGCAGCACAGTCCAGCAGATTCTCCTTTATACTTCTTTGCACCGCAGTGTTCACATTTCTTATCCATGTTGCCAATGACAACAGAGGGATACTTTTCATATTCTATCTCATTGTCATAGTTAAATGCTGCTCTTGCAAGTGGATGCCACTGTGTATTCTTTCTTAGAATTCTGGATCCCGCAGATCTCTGTCTATTCGCATTCAAACGAATTTCACGTGCTTGATCATTTTCTAGAGAACGCCTTTCTGCTGTTTGCTATCTGTCAGCATTAAGGCGGAATTCCCTTTCCTGATCTGTTTCCTGTGACCGACTTGCAGCTGTTCGCTCTCTCTGAGCATTAAGATGGGTATTCCCTTCCCTGATCTGTTTAATGAGACCGACTGTCCGCTGTTCGCTTTCTCTTAGCATTAAGACGGGATTCCCTTTCCTGATCCATTTCCTGTGACCGACTTGCCGTTGTTCACTCTCTGTTAGTTTGTAAACGTGCAGCACGTTGTTGCCTTGATTCACTTGATCTTGATTGCTGCTTTCTCAATGCATCTCTCTGTTTTCTTTCAAGAATTGACAGCCTTGGTCGTTTATTTGACGGCATTTTGTTCTGTACGTTTGACATACCTCGTTATCGTTAGACATGACACCAGCATCACACAATTAAGACAGGGTGGAACATTGCTGTGTCAAATGGTATAGCAATTAAACTATTATTATTTCATTGTCTAATCATCACTACATATAACACCACCCATCATCAGTACATATAACAACATCCATCATCACTACATATAACATCACCCATCATCACTACATATAACATCATCCATCATCACTACATATAACACCATGCACCATCACTACATATAACACCATCCATCATCACTACAGATCGGTAAAGTAGTTTCCGAGATTCTCGTGCGAACACACAAACAAACAAACACACAGACATACTTCTTTGTTATATATATATAAATAAATCACTGTAGTTACGCGTGATCTTACGATGTGACAGAAGAGCTGACAAAATTTCCTCGTGTCCGCCGGTGGCAGCCATCATAGCTGGGGTGAGGCCCTCTTGATCACACAGGTTGGGGTCAACACTGGGGTGGTGAAGGAGGATGTAGGCACAGTCAGCGTGGCCAGAACGCGCAGCAAATACGAGTGCCGTTCGACCCTGACCGTCCTGGATGTTGATGCCCGCGTCATGACATTTACAGAGCATATTAACTATGGCTGAGTGGCCATGTTCAGCCGCACGCATCAGAGGCGTCACCTTGTCCTTTGTACAAACTTTATGTCTGTAGCGTCATGCTGGAGGAGAATGCTGGCCACCTCCACGTACCCTGCGTCTGCCGCCATCATCAAACACGTAAACCACCACGACAATAGCCCCACATAACCGTGCCCTCCCCCCTCCCCTTTTGCCTTGCCTCGCTCCCTCTCTGGTCACCACCCACAGGATGATGTTATAGCGCCTATTTCAGCATTGCTGGGTGGCAATGTTGAGTCCATTCCACGCCTCACGCACTCCTGACATCACTTACCACCAATTACCACACATGGTGAATTTGATATTCGAATATTGAAAAGGAGAGATCTTTTCACGAATGGAGAAAAGAATATGTTTTACAAAATGATGTTTTTGCACAATTGATGACGTAACAATGTCAATAGACAATAAGAATGCATCCGGGTTAATGTTAGGAACCCAGAAGATACAGCTTTGCAGAAGCTCTTATTAGAAGTCCAGATGAACCGCCACAAAACCTTACTCGCTCTGAGACGTTATGAACATTATTCATAGTGAACAGATGGAAGTAGGTATTGAAGGAAACACGACTAAGACACGGAGCGTTATTCCTAACGTTTCATTACTAGACTTTTTCAAAGGAATGAACACACAATACGGGTTACTGCTATTTATACAAGCACAAACCTTGGGACTGGTAAAAGGGAATGAATTTGAATACCACACAATACTTATAAATACTATGGATGCATTGCAATATTAGAGTTTCCAATCTGCATTAATTGCTTGTATAAGCTTATGACAAACACTTTATTTCTGCAGAAGTCAAATATTTGGCTGAGGTTCATATTAGAATACTGAATTCACCAGGTGTGGTAGTTAGTGGTAATACTGGGTGTGTTGTCATAGGTGGCTAGAGGGAAGCTTGGGGTGTATAAGGTAACTTAGGCGACCCTACTAGATCAGTCATTTAATGAGAGCAAAATTTATACAACGACGGTAAAGGTTCAACATTGCCAGACAATGTGATGAGTAGATTGATATCAAGTGACCTTATCAGTCTCATGGTGGCCGGTCACAGTGTGCACCTGACAGCTATATTCATTAGGGCTGAACAGTATGATTTCGATGGTTAATCGTTTAAGTTGTAAAATTACCTACATATAAAATATACCACACAGTGACAATAAATGAGGATGTTCAGGTGAGAACATTTCCCGATATGCCACCGTTGTTACCACAAATAATAAGGGCTGTTTCACTTGCAAATTCCCTCTGAGTAGCTATTCTGTCATCTGCCTTTGTTTTTTTCACGATTCACTTAGTAAGAGGAAGTCATCGGTAAACAAGTAATTATTTATATATTATCCATTCATTTTAATCATATATATCTTTAATACAATTGTATACCCATATTCTTAAATCTTATTAACCTCCTTCCATCTCCATTTATTTAACATATGGTGAAACAACAATGTATGGCAGCAGCATGCGCCACAAAATTCAGTGACACCCGCACCTCCACTTCCCAACCACTAACCCTCCTCCGTCCATACTTTCACTCTCCAGCCACCACACACACACACATTGTTACCAGACAGATGAATCTCTGCCTGTTGCTTCAAAGTCCCCAGTTTTACATTCAAGGGGTTCACATTTGTGGGTGGGTGTCGAACGTGGAAATGTCCGGGACTGTACCTGCATGTTGACAAGGGTGGCCTTACGTACCTGCAAGTTGACATGGGTGGCCTGACGTACCTGGAGGTTGACATGTATAAGCTACCGTACCTGAAGTTGACATGGGTGGCCTAACGTACTTGCAAGTTGGCGTGGGTGGCCTAATGTACTTGAAATCTGACGAGGATGGACTAGCGTACCTGCAAGTTGACGGTAGTGGCTTGAAGTACCTTTAGGTTGACGTGGGAAGCCGGTCGTGCCTGAAGGTTGACGGGGTAGAGTAACGCATCTTTAGGTTGGCGTGGGTGACCTGACATACCAGTAGCTTGACGTGGAAGGCGTGTCGTATTATACCTGTAGTTTGACATGGGTAGGCTGACATACCTGAAGGTTTACGTGGGTGGCCGGGTGCTGCAGTATGGACGCCACCACAGCCTCGTGCCCCCGCCAAGCAGCGTACATGAGGGCGCTCTCTCCATGACTGTTTTGCCAATTGACTTCCGCCCCGGCAGTCAGTAATGTGGCCACGGCAGGTACATCTCCCGTGTCTGCCGCACTCACTAACCTCTCTTCTGATGGCACAATACATAACTAAACTTTGATAACATGATTACACATACACCGCACCACGCACACAGTACTAGACCATTCGCTGCACCACACACAAAATACCACACAACACGGTAACACGACTACTTACTTTGCTCTCACTCGGAACCGAGTATGGCGATCATCCAGCTATGATACAATGATATGAGTAATTAGGGGTGTCAACTTCGTTGGTGAGCTCTGAGGTGACTCGAGAGGCCGATACGGGACCGGCAGGGTCGTCCACAGATGTGGCACGTGTGGAGGGCTATATCTAGTGCGGCAGCGCCTTTCCGACACCAGGGCTTGTCTGCCTTGGCAGGCAGTCGGAGTAATTCGAAAGTATTGACATCCTCTCATTTAGTGCTCCTCCAAGCGTTAAGGGGATCGATTAGGCACTTTTCAGGTTTGTCTTAAGACTATCCTTATACTTTTACCGTTGCCCACCAGCGTTACGTTTACCATTCGTTAGGTGACTGTAAAGTAGTTACTTTGGCAGTCTACTGTCGTCTATTCAGGCAACATAACCAGTCCACTGTAGTTGTTCATGGCTAATGGTAGCCTCGATGCTCCAACAGTTGGTGTCAGCGAGAATGCTGGCATTCGTTCTCTTGTCTTCCCATCGAACTCGGAGGATGAAACGTAGACTACGTTGGTGAAAGTTTTCAAGTGCTTTGAGGTACCTCCTGTATGTAACCTATGTCTCGCTGCCCTATAACAGGATGGGGAGAACCACTGCTTGATATACGTGCAGCTCCCTACAGGTGAAGACATTGGTACAGAATCTGTCAAAGGCAAGAAATGCACATCTGATTCAATATTGAATCTCTTTATCGATGTCCACAGTAGTGGACAGGTGGGAGCAGAGATACTGAAAGTGGATGACATTAGAGAGGGTAGTACCGTTAAGCTGGATGGATGGTGGAGGTGTGGTTGAACCAGGGGCAGGCTGAAAGAGAATCTGAGTCTTACGTATATAACCGGTCGGAATTCTACTCATTGTTTTTTTTCTTTTTATAGTGGATGGTAATGCAGTGGAAGCGCCCTTCAGAAAACCGAACCAGAACAAGCAAAATTAATTTTGAATTATTTACGTAGTTCGGACTGGTGTTCCTGAAAATGGGGATAAAGAGAGGCATTGAAAAATGATAACACTTGTATTATTTCAAACACCACCCCTTACAACACTACAGATGGAATCAATAACTGTGCAAAAAGCACTAGATTAACTTCTTAGTGTGACTTACAGCACTGTAATGGGAAACAAAAGTTATTAATTGCATCCTAGGAGAACTAAGGCCACAGAAGTACTTTACACAAAAATAAATACAAGACAAATTTATAGTAATTCCTGAGGAATAAAAATCCTGATTTAGTCATACTACACTAGAACATTGGATCAATCATAGCCAGCCTGGAATGACCCACAAAATACAATTAATCCAAACTACCTTAAATACACAGAACCCGAAGGTTGTAACTACTAGCCTGCCCAATGCATTTCTCCAACAATACCCTTAACATGTTCATAATACTCCGTACTTCCCAGCACTACAGCCCAAACAATTCCTTAAGAGGAACTCCTACGTCCCACATGCGCAATCAACCATAGGGTCGTTGACCTCATACCAGGACTTGGCTAATTGAACCACATACACCCAATACTGAAGAGGTGAATGTCTCTATGTAACCACAAGAATTCCAGGTCCCAGAGAGTTACCCCTCATTCATCAATTCTGCACCCTGGGCCCGATAACTGGGGAAGGAGCGACCGTCACTCAAGCCTGGTAAGGCCAGCTCACAATACAACCAGGTGGCCCCGCCACGACTGAGGGTCCTCCAGAGGGCTTTCCTGTTGACCGAGTCGAAAGCCTTGGTAAGGTCACAATGCTCTTCTCTGCACTTTTCCTGTATCTGCCTGGTAGCAAAGATCACGTCAGTGGTGCCCCGTGATGGATTAAAGCCACAATGAGATAAAGGGTTGAAGTTTTCCGCCTCAGGAAGAAGTCTGCTCAGAAGGACTCGAGCGATAATCTTGCCAGCTACAGACAGCAGCGAGATCCGGCGGTAATTGCCACAGTCTGACCAGTCTCCCTTGTTCTTATAAATATTGATGATGGAGACGTCTTTAAGAGATTGGGGGATTTCCTCCTTTTCCCATATATTCTCCAGGAGAGAGTGGAGACTGCTGGTAAGCAGAAGTCCTTCTGTTTTATACACCTCAGCTAGGATTCCATCAGGCCCTGCAGCTTTGTTATTTTTCATCTGGTTGATGGAGGATAGCTGAGGTGGGTTAGCTCAGGGTGCAGAGGGACCTGCTGGGTAGTCAGAACATCCACATCGGTGTTTCGGTTGAGCAGCTGAAGTATGCCTTCTTCGTCTATAATTAGAGAGTTACTGTCGGATAAGCGGAGGGACGCTGTGTCATGAGTGTTGGCCCAAAAAACGTTTTTGAGGAATTGAAAAATTTATGCATCTTTTATTCATCTGCAAGTTTTGGCATTTTGCATACTTTATTTTAAAACATTCGTTCATTAGATTGCTAAGTTCCCTCTGAGCCGCAGCTTTTTTCTTGCGGAAGGTATCAGCTTTGATCCAAGGCTGGGGTTGTTCTGCCACTCAGTTAAAGCAGCACGTTTATCATCGACGAATACTTCAATTTCTGGGTCATTTTCATCAAATCAGTCCTGATGTATTCCGTCGATCTGACCGAAGGTATCTCTGCAGTTTTTGTCATGACAGTGACGAAAATACCCCATTTGGCACTGGGATTTGGGTTGTTTGTTGTCGGATTGTTTATCAGCCCATGTCCACGCTGCTCTCTGAGAGCATGTGCTCCCACTAGATCCTCCAAACGCTTAGTGTTAAAACCTCTTCTGGAAGCTTGTTGCTTTCGCCGTTTTGGGGCGACGTTAAGGGAGAGTTAGGCTCTGACGAGCCGATGATCAGTGTCACAGAGGTCTGAGTCATACTTAGCTCGGGTGATGAGGACATCTCGGCGATCTCTTTCTCTGACAATGATGAAGTCAATGAGATGCCAGTG
The DNA here is from genome assembly GCA_958450375.1 of Homarus gammarus. Taxonomy (NCBI): domain Eukaryota; kingdom Metazoa; phylum Arthropoda; class Malacostraca; order Decapoda; family Nephropidae; genus Homarus; species Homarus gammarus. The sequence continues at coordinate 93,497 of CAUDMG010000503.1, forward strand.
TTTGAATCGTGGGTGTTTCCAGGAACCCTTGAACTTGTTGGTCTGCCTAAAGAAGGTATTGGTGATAGTGAGGTTGTGTGCAACGAATTTTCTGAGGAAGAGTAAGCCGTTGCGATTACACTTACCTACTCCGTTTCTCCTAATGATTCCCTGACATTTGTCAGCATCTCTTCCAACTCTGGCATTAAAGTTACCTAGGACCACAGCCTTATCTTATCTGGGGATTGAGGTTAGCACTCTGTCAAGGTTGGCGTAAAATGCCTCCTTGATGTCATCCTCTGCATCCAGTGTTGGGGCATATGCACTGATGAAGAAGGCATGGTGTGAGCGATTCAGTGAGACTCGGAGCGTCATGAGGCGCTCGTTGATCCCAACAGGCATTTCAGTTAGCCTGTGGTGGATGTAGTGGTGCATGGCAAAGCAACTCCATAAGTGCGGTTTCTCGCCGCAGAAGGTTAACCCTTCCAGAAGATGGTATAGCCAGACCCTCGTTCTGTGAGTCGGCCCTTGTCTGGGAGCCAGGACGCACTAATGGCTGCTATGTCGATGTTATACCTAGCCAGCTCTTTTGACACAAAGGCAATTCTTCTTTCATTGTTTTATCCTCTTCGCCACTCATCGGCTTGTTATCTGCTTGGGCGATCGGTCACGTCTCTGTTACTCACTGTTAGCAAGCACTGGGCATGCACTGGCTCTTGAATGTATCTGAAGCTGCTCCAGTGCTTGTCAAGTCTGGTCTTGCAAGAGCTCACACTCTGTTCTGTCAAAACACTCACTAGCAGACTGTTCCAAGAGTTCACAACTCTCACTCCGAAAAAGTTACCCCTCACAGTTTTCTGGACATCCGGCTTCTTCATCCTTGAGCTGTGACCCCTTGTGGGGTGAGCGTCCACCAGCTCCAGGTAAGAACACTCGACTGAGTAGTGCCCCTTGAGATGTTTATACATCTCCATTAAGCCCCCCCCCTTTGTCTGTCTGTAGTATAAGCTAGGCAATTGCAGGCGCTCTAATCTTTCAGGGTAGCTGAGGTGTCGAAGTGCTGGCACCAGCCTGGTGACCCTCCTTTGGACATTTTCTATCAACTGACTGTCCCTAACATATCTCGGGGACCACACACACACACACATACACACCTACTATAGGTTCTTTTCACATTCAGTCTCAATTAATGCAGTTTCTACGTTCCGTTGATACGCCTCCTTACCATTGGTACGTCCCAGGTGCAGCCTCTTACCCTTCGTGACATTGAATCTTAGCAACCATTTCTTCGGACCATTTTTGAAGCTCACAGAAATCCTTCTGCAGCTCTTCACAGTCTGCTTGGTTCTTAATCTACCGAAATTACTTGACATCATTCGCAAACATTTGTATGGAGAAATTACAGTGTCTTGCATGTCATTTATGAAGCTAACAAACAAGAGCGGGTCCAATACACTGTCCTGTGGCACTCCGCTTCTGACGGGTACACATGATGATTTCGTGCCATTAGTAACCACACACTGCTTACAGTTATGGAGAAAGTCTACGATCCACGCTAGGACACTTCTCCGAATCCCGTGCCCTTCCAGCTTAATTTTCAGCCTTTCATGGGATACACTAATGAAAGCCTTGGCAAAATCTAGGTATATAATGTCGATATTACCACCCAGTTCCAGAATTTATGTCCAAACATCCAGTACCTTGAGTAATTGTGTTAAGCAAGAGCGTCCCGGCATAAAACCGTGTTGGCAATCCTTTACAAGGTTGTTTCGTAATAGATGCTCCATCATGGCATTTCTTATGATGCTCTCAAGGGGGTGCTGGTGGTAGAGTGGTACCGCTCTTGCCTTCGCAAGCGAGATGTCACGGATTCGATTCCCGGGTCGGTGGAAGTTATTTGGACATACTTCCTAGCCCCCATTAGTCCCTGTTCACCTAGCAGTAAAGTAGGTACCTGGTATATATCGAAAGTAGCGAATTCGTATTCAGGGACAAGTTGTTAGAGCTTCCAAAAACTTGATGACATAAACCATTGACTCTTCAGGCTTCTCTGCCCTTGACTCTTCAGGCTTCTACGCCCTTAACTCATGAGACATAAAGGCAAGCATGAACTTAGCATGCTTCCCTGTTGGGCACTGTAAACGCTTCTGCGCTTCACCTTGCACAAGGCTGTAGGGCAGTGCCCAATAAATAATAAAAAAAAATAATGCTCTCAAGTACTTTACATGCTATTGTACAGTATACTGGTCAGGCTCACTGGTCTATAGTTATTCGTGGAGTGACGACCGCCCTTCTTGAAGATAAGACTCACATAAGCTATTTTCCAATCACTGGTGACCTATCGCTCGTCCAGGCATTTACAGAACAGGATCTTCAGGGGCTCGGCAAGCTCGTTGCACAACTCTCTCAGCACTCTGGGCTGTACCATGTCAGGGCCGGGACTTTTATGAACCTTTAGCTTTGACAATTTATTTCTTATAACTTATAACCTCTTCTGGGAACACAATGTGGGTCAGCGCTGTGTCTAACCGTCTGTCCTCAAATGCAGGAAGATTGTTTGCATCCTCTCTTGTGAACACTGAGGAAAAGAAACTTTACAATGCCTCAGCTTTGTCCTGGTCAGAATCTGCTTAACTACCATCTTCAAGCCTTAGATCCGATACTCTTACTCACGTTTTTAATTTCGACTTTGCATAGCGGTAAAACGCCTTTGGGTTTGACTTGACCTCGCTTGCAACCAGCCTCTGGAACTCGTTTTCAGCCCTTCTACACTATGACTTTGCTTGGTTCCTGGATCTTGCTTATTTCCTGCTCATCGCTTAACCAAACCCGCGCCTTGAATTTTTGGGTTTTCTTTTTAACTCTGTCGACCACCGCATGTGTAGGAGTCTCTTTGTATTCCAAAAGGCACTGGGTTTGGTTTTGGATATATATTTATCGATCAAATGGTTCAATTTACTAACTATGATAGTCAGCATAGTGAGTCAGGCCAATGGATACCCCTCATCTCTTTCCTCATCCCGTCGTAATTTCCATTGTAATATTTGCACCTTAGTCTGGTTTTCTCGTGAACCAAGTAACAGTTAAATCTGAAGGACAACAATATATGGTGGCTGATGCCAACGGGCTAGATATTCCATTTTGGCCACCATACCCCCCTCGTTTGTTATGATGAGGTCCATTGGTTTGGGTGGCTAGGGTTGAGTATCGTTGCATTGTCTATTAAGGCTCTTAAGTTTCTTTGGTTTAGTAAGCTACAGTTTGGGGATCTGTAGATACACCCGCCAATAAGTAAGTCTCCTTCCTTTAATTTAATTTTACACCACTTGAATTCTTCAAAAACATCCTCTCCCTATACCCTCACCTGGCTGGCTCTAAGGTCTTGCCTAGCATAGATAACCACACACCTCTTGCAAGTTTCTTGAAAAAAGTTCGTAAATAGGTCATATCCGCCAATATTGAACTCACATTCCTCTGGGTCGATTCTCCTGTTCTTGTACAACAGTTCTACAACTCCTACTATGTCGGGTTGATGCACCTTCAGTAGTGTTGCAAACTCCTCTCTCTTATCAAGGAACATGTCAGTATTAGTGTACATGACATTCAAGCCGGAATTTTTTCTCGGTAACGTCTCTGCTCTCGGTAGTGACTTCGGCCCCCCTCCAATCTCAGCTGCGCAGCATTTGCTAAATACACTGTATTTTGCGGGGTGTGGTCAGAGATGTCATTGTTCACATGGCGCTCGCCTCCTCCTGGGTGGGAGGTAGAGCGGGTGGGGGGTAAACCGCTGCCCCCTGGTGTGATCCCGAGGGGGCCCTCCTGCTTTTGACCTCGCTTCCTCACTTCCTGAGGAGGGACGGACATATTCAGAACCTCTCTACAGATATTCTCAAAATACAACTTATAGTGTGTTTTCCTACTCTCAGCTTCCTCCTACTGGCTCTCTGGGATTGCAAAAACTATTATGTTGTTCCTGCACTCGAAACGTTCCCGTTGTTGCTCGTCTCCCCGAATAGTAGGCCTGCCAGTTGTGCTATCCTTATGTACACTGTATATCGCTATGAATGACGGGCATAAGCACACTCACTCCTTTAGAAAACACAGAAAAAATAAATAAAACTTTCTTTGTGGCTGCAATAAATGTATTTTTAACTATTATTTACTTATGTTCTCTTTTCCAGTTCTCCTCAACGAATATATATCTATGTGTTATCACTGTGTACACTGTATCTCCCTATGGATGGTGTATCGTAGGCACAATTTCAATCCTTGAAAAAGCACACTCACAAAAGGAAAAAAAAAAATCTTTGTGGCACCAACAATATCTTGTACTTTTATCCTCTTCACCACTGATCGGCTCGTGAGCCGCTTGAGTGATCGATCACGTCTCTGTTACCTTTCCTTTTCTTTTATCCTCTTCACCAAATGATCGACTCGTTAGGCGCTTGGGCGATCGGTCACGTCTCTGTTACGCACTGTTGGCAAGTACTGGGCATGCACCGGCTCCTGAATGTACCTGAACCTGCTCCAGTGTTGGTCAAGTCTTGTCTTGAAAGAGTTCACACTCGGTGCCGTCACTTGGTTACTGCCGGCAGTGGTGCCTGATTGCTTGCCCCAATTTGTTTTTCACTTCAATTTATTTTCAACCTCCTCTGCGGTCACTGTTGTCACTATGGACCGTCTTAGCTAAAGGCATAATACTACAATCACTGATCGACCTTTGAATGGCCAATCACAGCCATGAACACAACTCATTAAAAATATTTTCCGGATAAATCTTGTCATACAGCAATGACTTTGCGGTTGTGTGCTTCCCGGCCAAGGCTGGGGCTATTCCACCAGTCGGTAGAGAGTGTTTCTCAATAAGCAATCGCGATTAACGTTAAAAGTGCTGCATCGATTTACACATTCACATCATTAAGACGATCTTCATGTCCATTTCCGCAGCTCAACAACGAAGGCCTGAATGCCAACACGCTTTGTTACAGAGAATCAACACACCCGACCCGCACACCCTATCTGCCAGTAGCCAGAAGGGTCCTGACATTCCATGCAGCAGCGATAAGAGGTTGTATAGTTAGCTTTTGCTTTGATCTTTGGTTATGATTGTGTTTTCGACCGCATAAGGACCTTACTGGGTGCGGTTGCACAGTCAGCTTGGTTCTTTAGGCAGGCTATGTTTAGGGCACTCTTTTTAGCCCCTCCACATGTAGGGTGAGCAGAGTGGCTCACCGAAAAAGCTTCTCAGTCTCACGAACAGGACCGAATTGCACTATTGCTCCTGTCTAGATCCCAGGGCATAAACGACCTTCTTATCTATGCCGCCCATGTGCATAGTTGTGACTAAAGAAGCATGAAAAGCTGGATGATGGCTGCACGTGAAGCAGGAGCGCAAGCTACAACCACACATCTTGGCTCTCCCTTTTCCTGATGCAGTTGTGCAAGAGGTTGCAACAACTGGGGAGAGGGAGAGTTGCAGTGGACTGCCGATAGCCCAGTTTGTTGGGTTTCGCCATAGTAGACTGTCCATCTTACATTGCCTTCATCCGCCGGTGCAGTCGATGGGTACCCATTCGGTCACCTCTTCCGCTCTGTAAGCATGTCTGCCTGTTGCGGGGCTTCACCGCAGATATTTCGTTTGGGGTTTACTCTCGTACCCTTGTACAGTCTCGTTCAAGATTCTTCGAACACTGCTGGAGACAGCTGGCATCTCATGGCCGTTTGTTTACTGTAGTACGTAGCATAATATAATACGAAACAACAAAGCCCAACCATTAAATGAAGTAACGGAGAACTAAGTAACCAATCACCGATCACTTTTACATTTATTCATAATTTTTACTACGTACTCACTATTCCCAAATAGGGGTAAATTACCCCACTGGGGGTAATTTCGCATTCAACGGGGGTAACGACAGCCTTTAGGAAAGTTTAGGTGAAAGAAAAAACATTAAAAACAGACATACAAATCTCCGCGTATGTCCAGTACCACTCACCGCTAATCCGTCGTCTCAGAGAAGGGAGGGGGTGGGGTGGTATGACGGAGGGCGGGGCAAGAAATAGGGAAACGTAACGGGTTTTTTCATAACTTGTCAGACGTCAGTGGAAGACGGACGTACATGAAAGTCACTGGCATTTTTGAGCAAAAAAGGTAAATATGGCTTTTATTTGACGATATTTTACGTAACTCTATATTTACTAAAGAAGTAACTTTTCTGTTGCTTTTATTGTACTTTTGTCTCATTCCATTTAGAGTTCAGAATAAACCAATATACATATATTCGCATTTTGCTCTTGTATTTCATTATTTTCCTCTCTCTCTCTCTCTCTCTCTCTCTCTCTCTCTCTCTCTCTCTCTCTCTCTCTCTCTCTCTCTATGTTTTCCCTCGCTCCTTCTGTATAGGTCAGTATTCTCGTTTGTTTTATAATTCGTCTCTTTGACTGTTACCTTGTTCATTCATCTGTAGATGAATAATTGGGAAAGTGGGTTGAATTTTATGTGCGTGCATAGAAGTTATGTTCTGATTTATACAAGCGAATTTATTATGTTTGTTGTGATGAAATTTGAGCATATATTCGTATGTGTTATTTTATTTTATTCCCCTTTTATTTTTATTTCTCTCCCTCATATGTTTGTCTGTCTGTAAGTCTGTACTTCTTTTTACAGATGTCCTCAAGAAAGCGTGTGTATTCCGAGGCTTTTCTGGAGCTTGGGTTCACATTCATCGTTGACAAAGGAATCCAGAAGCCACAGTGTGTTGTATGCAATGCAATCTTGTGCAAGGAATCGATGAAGGCAAGCAAACTTAAAGATCATCTGATTAGAAAACATCCACTTCTTCAGTGGACTATTTCCGACGTCTTGAAGGAGTCCTTAAGAGGCAGCGTTTGGATTCGGCAAACCTGGAAAATGTTATGCATGACCAACGGGATGCGACAAAAGCCAGTCTCCAAGTAGCATGGATGATAGCTCAGGCTAGGAAACCCCACAACATAGGAGAAGAACTAATTAAACCAGCTGCATTAAGCATGGCTTCGACTATGTGTTGACAAAAACAGGCTGACAGACTGAAATTGATACCACTATCCAACAACACAATCAGACGTCGGATTGACGAACTGTCAAACGATATTAAGGATCAATTAATTTCACGGGTAAAGAACAGTGGTATCTTCGCCATTCAGCTGGACGAAACAACGGATGTTGCGAGTGCTGCACAATTGATGGTATACATCCGGTACAAAGGTGAAATGGACATTGAGGAAGATCTACTTATGTGCAGTCCACTGGAAGCGACTACGAAGGGTGTGGATGTATTTTTAAAGGTGGATGCGTTTTTTAAAGAAACTAGATGTGCAACTAGAATGGAAAATTGCGTTGGAGTCACAACAGATGGTTCACCATCTATGCTAGGTGTTCACTCAGGATTTTTAGCACATGTGAAAAAGGAAAATCCTTCTGTCCTTGCAACACACTGCATTATCCATCGACATGCACTGGCAGTGAAAAATTTGCAACCTGATTTGGAGGAGGTGATGAGTGATGTCGTGAAAGTCATTAATTACATAAAGTCAAGTGCCTTAAATTCAAGACTGTTTAGTTCTTTGTGTGGAGAGACTGATTCTGAATATCATTGTCTGTTGTATTATGCTCCAACCAGATGGCTGTCCCGAGGAAATGTTGTCGAACGAGTATTTCATCTCAGAACTGAAATTGAAATGTTTTTGGGGGATAAGGGGCATAACTTGGCAGGGAGGTTCAGAGATCCAAAATGGACTTCCCTTCTATGCTATTTAGTGGATATATTTGTGCATTTAAATGCCCTGAACACATCACTGCAAAGACCAGAAGAAAATGTCGTCTCGTTGAATGAAAAGATATAAGCATTTCGTACCAAACTGGATTTGTGGGACTCAAAACTGAAAATGGGCAGAATAGCTGCATTTCCAAAGTTGGGAGAATTCTTGGAAGATAATGAATGATTCTATAAACTTGAGTGACATGGAGAGTACAATGAGTGCACATTTAAAGAGTCTGCGTCTAAGGATGGAAAAGTATTTCCCTGCCATTGACCCACTCGCCTATGCATGGGTTCAAAATCCTTTCAAATGTACCACTGAACATCTGCCAGACGAGCCAAATGGACTCGCAGAAGAAATAATTGAAATAAAATCAAGCAACCTCATACAAATGGAATTTAACTCCAACAAGTTATCTTCATTTTGGGTTAGCCTTAATACAGAGTTCCCACTGGCAAGTTTAGAGGCAACTAAAATGCTTCTACCATTTGGCTCAACGTACTTGTGTGAGGCCGGATTTTCGGCTCTATTGACCATCCGAAGCAAACACAGAAATAGAATGCAACCAGAAAATGATATCAGATGTGCACTTACACAGCTATGCCCACGCATTTCGGAAATGATCTCAAACCGAAAGTGTCATTTTTCTCATGATTGAACATTATTTCCATTGCAATATATATTTTTTCCCACTGATATTCACCTAGTTTTCAACTGAAGGTGTCATTGTGCTTCTGTAATTACGGTATTTTTCTTAAGTGTTTCCAACTGTAAGTAACTACTTATTGTACTATGATGCAATTACTGTTTTATTTGTTTCAATAGAACTGAATGTGTCACTGTAGGCCTGCTATTATTATTTGATTTGTTTATTTCAGAGAGAATTTGTACTTATTGTACTTTGCAATTATTGTTTTATTTATTTCAATAGCAGTGAAGGTGTCATTGCACTCCTGAAATTAATAATTGATTTATTTCCAACAGAAAGAGTAATTGTAATTACTGCATTTGCCATTATTGTTCTATAAAATAAAGGAAAGTCCAACCTAATAAAGTTATATTAATTGCACATTAGCGTGTAACTAATAATAACAAAATGTAGTGGGGTAATGAGCTTGTTGCTAAGCATGATTTTGGAAAAACTGGGGTAATGGCCAAAAGTAATTGGGAACCGCTGTACTATAGTAATCAAACGCCTTGAGTTGCCAGCTGTCTCCAGCAGTGTTCGAAGAATCTTGAACGAGACTGTACCTACCAAGGTTAATCCACAAGGCAGTGGGGCAGTGCTTGGTAGGCCTATGGGCCCACTGCTGCTCTGAGATCCCCTTGCTGATCTAATCTAGGCCCAAGAGGCACCCAGTTACCGTGTATTGCCACGAGGAGGCACAGCAGGAGTCTTGATAGTGAAGAAGCTGTGTACTGGCAGGGGAAGACTTATGGAAGTTACTTCCCAATTCATCACGAGAGTTAGCCAGCGGCAGTAGCTGTAAGCGAGAGGAAGAAAGCAGTGCTTGCACCTTAACACTAACATAATGCTGACACACTAGACGCATTACACCACCCTGTGTGCACACGCTACGGCAACACACACAACAAGGTGCACACAGTTGCGGATAGCTGAGTAGAGGCCACCTTGCCCACCATCGAAGTGGTGGAGTGCTCGCTACAATTGGTAACAGTTACAAGTAAAGCAAAAGAAGGAGAGTAAAGAAAATAACAAAGTTTGGTGCACAACCAATAGCTTAGTGAGGCTAAAACTTCAAAAATTAAAAAGAAAACAATGGACAAAATCAAATGGGATCTAGGTAAACTCAAAACAAGGGCAGGGATATAAAATTCAATTGAAATCGAAATTAGATTTTAGTATTTCTAGAAGGTGACTTTTGATGAACAGGAACCAGGACAACAGCATAACAATTACAAAGAAATAATCTATGTACCCTTGCACCTCAATACCACTGTATCACTATACCCTTGCAACTCAGTACGACCGTATCAGTATACCCTTGCACCTCACTGCCACTGTATCACTGTACCCTTGCACCTCAGTAACACAGTATCACTGTACTCTTGCACCTCAGTACCACTGTATTCTTGTACAGTATCATTGCACTCAATACTATACCACTGTGTCATTACATTAATGCTTTTCAACACCACTGTATCAGTGCATGACGATATCAAATCCACTGCATCAATGTACCATTGCACCTCAACACCAATGTAGCCCTATACCTACTACTTTACTAATTTGCTGCCACTCGGAATCGAGTATGAAGCTCATCCAGTTATGATGCAAAAATATGAGTTATTAAAGATGTCACCTTCCTCGGTGAGCTCTGAGATGACTCGAGAGGCCGATACCGGACCGGCAGCACCGTCTACAGTTGTTGCACATGTAGAGGGCAACATCTAGTGGATTAGGGGTGGCTGCAGCGTCTGCCTCGGTATGCAGTCGGGCTAACTCGAAAGTATTGACACCTTCTCATTTGGTGCTCCTCCAAACGTTACGGTGTGGAGTGACCCTCTCCCAGGTGAGGAGTCGATTTGGCACATTTTCCGGTTTGTCTTAAAACTACCCTTATACCTTTTCCGTTGTCCTCCAGAATTGTGTTTACCATTCGTTAGATGACTAAAGAAGCTGTTTTGGTAGTTACTGCCGTCCTTACGGAAAACCTTGCCTGTCCAACGTAGCTTCTTCATGGATAATGGTAGCTTCGATGCTCGTACAGTTGTTCTCAACGAAAATACCGGCATTTGTTCTCTAGTCTTTCCAGCGAAGTCGGGGGATGGAACGTAGAAAACTTTGGTGAAAGTTTTAAAAGTGACCCATCTCTCGCTGCCATACAGCAGCTCAGTACAGTTAAAGACACGAGTACGGAGTCTGACAAAGGCTTGAGATACACATCTGATCCGATGTTGAATCTCTTAGTCTATATCCGCGGTGGTATAAAGGTGGGAACCAAGGTACTGAAAGTGGTTAACATTAGAGAGGGTAGTGCCAGTAAGCTGGATGGATGGTGGAGGTGTGGCTGAACCAGGGGCAGGCTGAAAGAGAATCTGAGTCTTAGGCACATTACCTTAAGGCCAAAGTGTGCATACGCATCTTCCTTGGTATTCAGGATCTCCTGTAGGTCGCATTCAGTGTGAGCGACAGGGGTGAGTTCGTCTGCATACTGAAGTTCAGTGATGGAAGTGGCCGACACCTTTGTTCCTACCTGGTGGTTGTCTTATGTTGAAAGTCCCTTTATCCGGCACTGGGTGTCCACCCCGCCGGCTAAATTGTCAGTGGCACTGGCACTGGCACTATCACTGGCAAAGAAAATGCAAAAGGGAGTTAGTGCCAGTACACGTCCTTGTTTTAACCTCATTTGGATGAGGAAGAACTCAGACTGGGTGCCATTGTGCAGGACACTGACGTTCATGTCATCGTGGAGTTGCCTCACATTGACTATGAATTTTGGTTGGCAGCCAAAACGACTGAGTCGAATGCGTTGGTAAGGTCAATTAAGGCCATGTACAAGTCACGCCGCTGTTCTCTGCACTTTTCCTGTATCTGGCGGGCAGCAAAGATCACGTCAATGGTGCCACATGATGGTCTGAAGCCACATTGAGAGTCTGGGAGGACGTTTTCCGCCTCATGAAGAAGTTTGTTTAGATGGACTCGGGCGATAATCTTGCCAGCTATGGACAGCAGCGAGATCCTAAGGTAGTTGCCACAGTCTGACTAGTTTTGTTTGTTCTTATAAATATTGACAATGGAGGCATCTTTAAGATCTTGAGAGATTTCCTCCTTCTCCCATATATTCTCCAGGATTGCACACAGACAACTGGTAAGCAGAAGTTCTCCTGCTTTATACACCTTGGCTGGGATTCCATCATGTCCTGTGGCGTTGTTATTTTTCATCTGCTTTATGGCAGTACCTACCTCATCCACGGATGAAGGATAGTCGAGATGGATCACCTCTGTACCACTGACCTCAATACCACTGTAGTATAGCTGTACCACTGCACCTCAGTACCACTGCACCTCAACAGCATTGTATCACGAGGTCATTGCACCTCAGCACCACTGTATCACTGTACAATTACACCTCAACACCACTGTATCACTGTATCATTACACCTCAACACCACTGTATCGCTGTATCATTACACCTCAACACCACTGTATCACTGTATCATTACACCTCAACACCATTGTATCACTGTATCATTACACCCCAACACCACTGTATCACTGTACCATTACACCTCAACACCAATGTATCACTATATCATTACACCTCAACACCACTGTATCACTGTATCATTACACCTCAACACCACTGTATCGCTGTATCATTACACCTCAACACCACTGTATCATTGTACAACTGAACCTCAACACCATTGTATCACTTTATCATTACACCTGAGCACCACTGTGCCATTACACCTCAACACCACTGTATCACTGTATCATTACACCTCAACACCACTGGATCACTGTATCATTACACCTCAACACCACTGTATCACTGTATCATTGCACAACTCCACCTGAACACCACTGTATCACTGTATTATTACACGTCAACACCACTGTAATATATTACACCCCAACACCACTGTATCACTGTATCTTTACACCTCAACACCACTGTATCACTGCATCATTACAGCTCAACACCACTGTATTACTGTATCATTGCAACTCATCACCATTGTATCACTGTACCAGTACACCTTAACACCACTGTATCATTGTACAACTGCACCTCAACACCACTCCATCACTCTATCAATACATCTCAACACCACTGTATCACTGTATCATTACGCCTCAACACCACTGTATCATTGTCCAACTGCACCCCAACATCACTGCATCACTGTATCTTTACACCTCAACACCACTGTATCATTGTACAACTGCACCTCAACACCACTGTATCACTGTATCAAATACCTCAACACCACTGTATCATTGTCCAACTGCACCCCAACATCACTGTATCACTGTATCTTTACACCTCAACACCACTGTATCATTGTACAACTGCACCTCAACACCACTGTATCACTGTATCAAATGCCTCAACACCACTGTATCATTGTACAACTGCACCTCAACACCACTGTATCACCTTATCATTACACCTCAACACCACTGTATCACCGTATCATTAAAGCTCAACTCCACTGTATCACTGTATCATTACACCCCAACACCACTATATCATTACACCTCAACACCACTGTATCACTGTATCATTACACCTTAACACCACTGTATCACTATATCATTACACCTCAAACCCACTGTATCACTGTATCATTACACCTTAACACCACTGTATCACTATATCATTACACCTCAAACCCACTGTATCACTGTACCATTACACCTTAACACCACTGTATCACTATATCACTATATCATTGCATAACTGCACCTCAACACCACTGTATCATTGCAAAAATGTAACTCAACACCAATATATCATCGCACCACTGTACCTCAGCATCACTGCATCACTGCATCACTGCGCCTTAACACTACTGTATTACTGCGCCACAACACCACTGTACCACTGCACCACTGTACTACTATCATTGTACATCTACACACTGTACTATCATTACCGGAAGTACTATAGCCACCACGAGGTTAGAGGAGTGGTGGGTAGAGTACCTTACCAGTAGGTGATGGGTGAGATACCAGGTATACTACAAGGAACATATCAATGGTACACTACCAGACATCATACGCTGTCACACAGTGTAGAGTCTAAACGGTGTGACAGCGTATCATTACTCTATAGAGGCACTGACTAACCATTAAGGAACGTGCGGGGGGCTGGCTGGGAGGTTTGAAGGGAGGGTGTGGGTTGGTGGGTGTGTTAGGAGGTTGAGGGGGAGGGAGTGGGTTGGTGGATGTGTTAGGCGGTTGAGGGGGAGAGGGTGTAGGTTGGTGGATGTGTTAGGAGGTTGGGGGAGGGTGTGGGTTGGTGGATGTGTTAGGAGGTTGGGGAAGGGAGGGTGTGGGTTGGTGGATGTGTTAGGAGGTTAAGGGGGAGAGGGTGTAGGTTGGTGGATGTGTTAGGAGGTTGGGGGAGGGTGTGGGTTGGTGGATGTGTTAGGAGGTTGGGGAAGGGAGGGTGTAGGTTGGTGGATGTGTTAGGAGGTTGGGGGGGAGGGTGTGGGTTGGTGGATGTGTTAGGAGGTTGGGGAAGGGAGGGTGTAGGTTGGTGGATGTGTTAGGAGGTTGGGGGGGAGGGTGTGGGTTGGTGGATGTGTTAGGAGGTTGGGGAAGGGAGGGTGTAGGTTTGTGGATGTGTTAGGAGGTTGGGGGGAGGGTGTGGGTTGGTGGATGTGTTAGGAGGTTGGGGAAGGGTGGGTGTGGGTTGGTGGATGTGTTAGGAGGTTGGGGGAGGGAGGGTGTGGGTTGGTGGATGTGTTAGGAGGTTGGGGGAGGGAGGGTGTGGGTTGGTGGATGTGTTAGGAGGTTGGGGGAGGGAGGGTGTGGGTTGATGGATGTGTTAGGAGGTTGGGGGAGGGTGTGGGTTGGTGGATGTGTTGGGAGGTTGAGGCGGAGGGTGTGGGTTGGTGGATGTGTTAGGAGGTTTCAAGGGGAGGGTGTGGGTTGGTGGATGTGTTAGGAGGTTGAGGGGGAGGGTGTGGGTTGGTGGATGTGTTAGGAGGTTGAGGGGGAGGTGTGTGGGTTGGTGGATGTGTTAGGAGGTTGAGGAGGAGGGTGTGGGTTGGTGGATGTCTTAGGAGGTTGAGGGGGAGGGTGTGGGTTGGTGGATGTGTTAGGAGGTTGGGGGAGGGTGAGGGTTGGTGGATGTGTTAGGAGGTTGGGGGAGGGAGGGTGTGGGTTGGTGGATGTGTTAGGAGGTTGGAGAGGGAGGGTGTGGGTTGGTGGATGTGTTAGGAGGTTGGGGGGAGGCTGTGGGCTGGGGGATGTGTTAGGAGGTTAAGGGGGAGGGTGTGGGTTGGTGGATGTGTTAGGAGGTTGAGGCGGAGGGTGTGGGTTGGTGGATGTCTTAGGGGGTTGGTGGGAGGATGTGGGTTGATGGATGTGTTAGGAGGTTGGGGGAGGGAGGGTGTGGGTTGGTGGATGTGTTAGGAGGTTCGGGAAGGAGGGTGTGGGTTGGTGGATGTGTTAGGAGGTTGGGGGGGAGGGTGTGGGTTGGTGGATGTGTTAGGAGGTTTGAAGGGGAGGGTGTGGATTGGTGGATGTTTTAGGAAGTTGGGGAAGGGAGGGTGTGGACTGGTGGATGTGTTAGGAGGTGGGGGGAGGGTGTGGGTTGGTGGATGTGTTAGGAGGTGGGGGGGAGGGTGTGGATTGGTATATATGTTAGGAGGTGGGGGGAGGGTGTGGGTTGGTGGATGTGTTAAGAGGTGGGGGGAGGGTGTTGGTTGGTAGATGTGTTAGGATGTTGGGTGGAGGGAGGGAGGGTGTGGGTTGGTGGATGTGTTAGAGGGTTGGGGGGGAGGGTGTGGGTTGGTGGATGTGTTAGGAGGTTCGGGGGGAGGGTGTGGGTTGGTGGATGTGTTGGGAGGTTGAGGGGGAGGGTGTGGGTTGGTGGATGTGTTAGGAGGTTAAGGGGGAAGGTGTGGGTTGGTGGATGTGTTAAGAGGTGGGAGGAGGGTGTTGGTTGGTAGATGTGTTAGGAGGATGGGTGGAGGGAGGGAGGGTGTGGGTTGGTGGATGTGCTAGGAGGTGGGGGTGTGGGTTGGTGGATGTGTTAGAGGGTTGGGGGGGAGGGTGTGGGTTGGTGGATGTGTTAGGAGGTTCGGGGGGAGGGTGTGGGTTGGTGGATGTGTTGGGAGGTTGAGGGGGAGGGTGTGGGTT
Organism: Homarus gammarus; assembly: GCA_958450375.1. Lineage (NCBI taxonomy): Eukaryota > Metazoa > Arthropoda > Malacostraca > Decapoda > Nephropidae > Homarus > Homarus gammarus. The sequence continues at coordinate 109,119 of CAUDMG010000503.1, forward strand.
GGTGGATGTGTTAGGAGGTTAAGGGGGAAGGTGTGGGTTGGTGGATGTGTTAAGGGGTTGGGGGTAGGGTGTGGGTTGGTGGATATGTTAGGAGGTTGAGGGGGAGGGTGTGGGTTGGTGGATGTGTTATGAGGTTGGGGGGGAAGACGTGGGTTGGTGGATGTGTTAGGAGGTTGAGGGGGGAAGGTGTGGGTTGGTGGATGTGTTAGGAGGTTGAGGGGGAGGGTGTGGGCTGGTGAATGTGTTAGGAGGTTTGAAGGGGAGGGTGTGGGTTGCTGGATGTGTTAGGATGTGGAGGGGGAGGGTGTGGGTTGGTGGATGTGTTAGGAGGTTGGGGGGAGGGTGTGGGTTGGTGGATGTGTTAGGAGGTTTGAAGGGGGGGGGTTGCTGGATGTGTTAGGAGGTTTGAAGGGGAGGGTGTGGGTTGGTGGATGTGTTAGGAGGTTGGGGGGGAGGATGTGGGTTGGTGGATGTGTTAGGAGGTTGAGGGGGAGGGTGTGCGTTGGTGGATGTGTTAGGAGGTTGGGGGGGAGGATGTGAGTTGGTGGATGTGTTAGGAGGCTGGGGGGGAGGGTGTGGGTTGCTGGATGTGTTAGGAGGTTGAGGGGAAGGGTGTGGGTTGCTGGATGTGTTAGGAGGTTGAGGGGAAGGGTGTGGGTTGCTGGATGTGTTAGGAGGTTGAGGGGAAGGGTGTGGGTTGCTGGATGTGCTAAGAGGTTGAGGGGAAGGGTGTGGGTTGCTGGATGTGTTAGGAGGTTGGGGGAGGCTGTGGGTTGGTGGATGCGTTAGGAGGTGGGGGGTGTGGGGTGGTGGATGTGTTAGGGGGTTGGGGGGTAGGGTGTGGGTTGGTAGATGTGTTAGGAGGTTGGGGGAGGGTGTGGATTGGTGGATGGGTTAGGGGGTTGGGGGAGGGTGTGGGTTGGTGGATGTGCTAGGAGGTTGGGGAGGGAGGGTGTGGGTTGGTGGATGTGTTAGGAGGTTCGGGAGGGAGGGTGTGGCTTGGTGGATGTGTTAGGAGGTTGGGGGGAGGGTGTGGATTGGTGGATGTTTTATTAGGTTGGGGGAGGGAGGGTGTGGGTTGGTGGATGTGTTAGAAGGTTGGGCGAGGGAGGGTGTGGGTTGGTGGATGTGTTAGGAGGTTGGGGGAGGGAGGGTGTGGACTGGTGGATGTGTTAGGAGGTGGAGGGGGAGGGTGTGGGTTGGTGGATGTGTTAGGAGGTGGGGGGAGGGTGTGGGTTGGTGGATGTGTTAGGAGGTGGGGGGAGGGTGTGGGTTGGTAGATGTGTTAGGAGGTTGGGAGAGGGAGGGTGTGGGTTGGTGAATGTGTTAGTAGGAGGGGGGTGTGGGTTGGCGGATGTGTTAGGGGGTTGGGGGGAGGGTGTGGGTTGGTGGATGTGTTAGGGGGTTGGGGGAGGGTGTGGGTTGGTTGATGTGTTAGGAGGTTGGGGGGGAAGGTGTGGGTTGGTGGATGTGTTAGGAGGTTGAGGGGGAGGGTGTGGGTTGGTGGATGTGTTAGGAGGTGGGGGTGTGTGGGTTGGTGGATGATTTAGGAGGTTGCAGAAGGGAGGGTGTGGGTTGGTAGATGTGCTAGGTGGTTGGGGGGGAGGATGTGAGTTGGTAGATGTGATAGGGGGTTGGGGGGAGGTTTTGGGTTGGTCGATGTGTTAGGAGGTGGGGTGGGTGTAGGTTGGTGGATGTGTTAGGGGTTGGGGGAGGGTGTGGGTTGGTGGATGTGTTAGGAGGTGGGGGGAGAGTGTGGGTTGGTAGATGTAATAGCGGGTTGGGGGGAGGGTGTGGGTTGGTGGATGTGTTAGGAGGTGGGGGGTGTGGGTTGGTGGATGTGTTAGAGGGTTGGGGGAGGGTGTGGGTTGGTAGATGTGTTAGGAGGTTGGGGAGGGTGTGGGTTGGTGGATGTGTTAGGAGGTTGGGGGGCGGGTGTTGGTTGGTGGATGTGTTAGGAGGTGGGGGGTGTGGGTTGGTTGTTGTGTTAGAGGGTTGGGGGAGGGTATGGGTTGGTAGATGTGTTAGGAGGTTGGGGGGGGGGGGAGTTTGTGGGTTGATGGATGTGTTAGGGGGTTGGGGGGAGGGTGTGGGTTGGTAGATGTGTTAGGAGGTTGGGGAGGGTGTGGGTTGGTGGATGTGTTAAGGGGTTGGGGGGGAGGGTGTGGGTTGGTGGATGTGTTAGGAGGTGGGGGGTGTGGGTTGGTGGATGTGTTAGAGGGTTGGGGGAGGGTGTGGGTTGGTAGATGTGTTAGGAGGTTGGGGGGAGGGTGTGGGTTGGTGGATGTGTTAGGAGGTTGAGGGTGAGGGTGTGGGTTGGTGGATGTGTTAGGAGGTTGAGGGGGAGGGTGTGGGTTGGTGGATGTGTTAGGAGGTTGGGGGAGGGAGGGTGTGGGTTGGTGGATGTGTTAGGAGGTTGAGGGGGAGGGTGTGGGTTGGTGGATGTGTTAGGAGGATGAGGGGAGGGTGTGGGTTGGTGGATGTGTTAGGAGGTTAAGGGGGAGGGTGTGGGTTGGTGGATGTGCTAGGAGGATGGGGGGAGGGTGTGGGTTGGTGGATGTGTTAGGAGGTTGGGGGAGGGAAGGTGTGGGTTGGTGGATGTGTTAGGAGGTTTGGGGGGAGGATGTGGGTCGGTAGATGTGTTAGGAGGTTGGGAGGGAGGGTGTGGGTTGGTGGATAAGTTAGGAGGTAGGGGGAGGGTGTGGGTTGGTGGATGTGTTAGAAGGTTGGGGAGGTTGTGGGTTGGTGGTTGTGTTAGGGGGTTGGGGGAGGGTGTGGGTTGGTGGATGTGTTAGGGGGTTGGGGGGAGGGTGTGGGTTGGTACATGTGTTAGGAGGTTGGGGGGAGGGTGTGGGTTGGTAGATGTGTTAGGAGGTTGGGGAGGAGGGTGTGGGTTGGTGGATGTGTTAGGAGGTTGAGGGGGAGGGTCTGGGTTGGTGGATGTGTTAGGAGGTTGGGGGGAGGGTGTCGGTTGGTGGATGTGTTAGGAGGTTGAAGGGGAGGGTGTGGGTTGGTGGAAGTGTTAGGAGGTTAGGGGGAGGGTGTGGGTTGGTGGATGTGTTAGTAGGTTGAGGGGGAGGGTGTGGGTTGGTGGATGTGTTAGGAGGTTGGGGGTAGGGTGTTGGTTGGTAGATGTGTTAGGAGGTTAGGGGGGAGGCTGTGGGTTGGTGGATGTATTAGGAGGTTGGGGGGGAGGGTGTGGGTTGGTGGATGTGTTAGGAGGTTGGGGGAGGGAGGGTGTGGGTTGGTGGATGTGTTAGGAGGTTGAAGGGGAGGGTGTGTGTTGGTGGATGTGTTAGGAGGTTAAGGGGGATGGGTGTGGGTTGGTGGATGTGTTAGGAGGTTGAGGGGGAGGGTGTGGGTTGGTGGATGTGTTAGAGGGTTGGGGGTAGGGTGTGGGTTGGTAGATGTGTTAGGAGGTTAGGGGGGAGGCTGTGGGTTGGTGGATCCGTTAGGAGGTGGGGGGTGTGGGTTGGAGGATGTGTTAGGGGGTTGGGGGGGTGTGGGTTGGTGGATGGGTTAGGGGGTTGGGGGGAGGGTATGGGTTGGTGGTTTTGTTAGGAGGTTGGGGGAGGGAGGGTGTGGGTTGGTGGATTTTTTAGGAGGTTCGGGAGTTAGGGTGTGGCTTGGTGGATGTGTTAGGGGGTTGGGGGAGGGTGTGGGTTGGTTGATGTGTTAGGAGGTTGGGGGGGAAGGTGTGGGTTGGTGGATGTGTTAGGAGGTTGAGGGGGAGGGTGTGGGTTGGTGGATGTGTTAGGAGGTGGGGGTGTGTGGGTTGGTGGATGATTTAGGAGGTTGCAGAAGGGAGGGTGTGGGTTGGTAGATGTGCTAGGTGGTTGGGGGGGAGGATGTGAGTTGGTAGATGTGATAGGGGGTTGGGGGGAGGTTTTGGGTTGGTCGATGTGTTAGGAGGTGGGGTGGGTGTAGGTTGGTGGATGTGTTAGGGGTTGGGGGAGGGTGTGGGTTGGTGGATGTGTTAGGAGGTGGGGGAGAGTGTGGGTTGGTAGATGTAATAGCGGGTTGGGGGGAGGGTGTGGGGTGGTGGATGTGTTAGGAGGTGGGGGGTGTGGGTTGGTGGATGTGTTAGAGGGTTGGGGGAGGGTGTGGGTTGGTAGATGTGTTAGGAGGTTGGGGAGGGTGTGGGTTGGTGGATGTGTTAAGGGGTTGGGGGGAGGGTGTGGGTTGGTGGATGTGTTAGGAGGTGGGGGGTGTGGGTTGGTGGATGTGTTAGAGGGTTGGGGGAGGGTATGGGTTGGTAGATGTGTTAGGAGGTTGGGGGGGGGAGTTTGTGGGTTGATGGATGTGTTAGGGGGTTGGGGGGAGGGTGTGGGTTGGTAGATGTGTTAGGAGGTTGGGGAGGGTGTGGGTTGGTGGATGTGTTAAGGGGTTGGGGGGAGGGTGTGGGTTGGTGGATGTGTTAGGAGGTGGGGGGTGTGGGTTGGTGGATGTGTTAGAGGGTTGGGGGAGGGTGTGGGTTGGTAGATGTGTTAGGAGGTTGGGGGGAGGGTGTGGGTTGGTGGATGTGTTAGGAGGTTGAGGGTGAGGGTGTGGGTTGGTGGATGTGTTAGGAGGTTGAGGGGGAGGGTGTGGGTTGGTGGATGTGTTAGGAGGTTGGGGGAGGGAGGGTGTGGGTTGGTGGATGTGTTAGGAGGTTGAGGGGGAGGGTGTGGGTTGGTGGATGTGTTAGGAGGATGAGGGGAGGGTGTGGGTTGGTGGATGTGTTAGGAGGTTAAGGGGGAGGGTGTGGGTTGGTGGATGTGCTAGGAGGATGGGGGGAGGGTGTGGGTTGGTGGATGTGTTAGGAGGTTGGGGGAGGGAAGGTGTGGGTTGGTGGATGTGTTAGGAGGTTTGGGGGGAGGATGTGGGTCGGTAGATGTGTTAGGAGGTTGGGAGGGAGGGTGTGGGTTGGTGGATAAGTTAGGAGGTAGGGGGAGGGTGTGGGTTGGTGGATGTGTTAGAAGGTTGGGGAGGTTGTGGGTTGGTGGTTGTGTTAGGGGGTTGGGGGAGGGTGTGGGTTGGTGGATGTGTTAGGGGGTTGGGGGGGAGGGTGTGGGTTGGTACATGTGTTAGGAGGTTGGGGGGAGGGTGTGGGTTGGTAGATGTGTTAGGAGGTTGGGGAGGAGGGTGTGGGTTGGTGGATGTGTTAGGAGGTTGAGGGGGAGGGTCTGGGTTGGTGGATGTGTTAGGAGGTTGGGGGGAGGGTGTCGGTTGGTGGATGTGTTAGGAGGTTGAAGGGGAGGGTGTGGGTTGGTGGAAGTGTTAGGAGGTTAAGGGGGAGAGTGTGGGTTGGTGGATGTGTTAGTAGGTTGAGGGGGAGGGTGTGGGTTGGTGGATGTGTTAGGAGGTTGGGGGTAGGGTGTTGGTTGGTAGATGTGTTAGGAGGTTAGGGGGGAGGCTGTGGGTTGGTGGATGTATTAGGAGGTTGGGGGGGAGGGTGTGGGTTGGTGGATGTGTTAGGAGGTTGGGGGAGGGAGGGTGTGGGTTGGTGGATGTGTTAGGAGGTTGAAGGGGAGGGTGTGTGTTGGTGGATGTGTTAGGAGGTTAAGGGGGATGGGTGTGGGTTGGTGGATGTGTTAGGAGGTTGAGGGGGAGGGTGTGGGTTGGTGGATGTGTTAGAGGGTTGGGGGTAGGGTGTGGGTTGGTAGATGTGTTAGGAGGTTAGGGGGGAGGCTGTGGGTTGGTGGATCCGTTAGGAGGTGGGGGGTGTGGGTTGGAGGATGTGTTAGGGGGTTGGGGGGGTGTGGGTTGGTGGATGGGTTAGGGGGTTGGGGGGAGGGTATGGGTTGGTGGTTTTGTTAGGAGGTTGGGGGAGGGAGGGTGTGGGTTGGTGGATTTTTTAGGAGGTTCGGGAGTTAGGGTGTGGCTTGGTGGATGTGTTAGGAGGTTGGGGGGGAGGGTGTGGATTGGTGGATGTTTTATTAGGTTGGGGGAGGGAGGGTGTGGGTTGGTGGATGTGTTAGGAGGTTGAGGGGGAGAGGGTGTAGGTTGGTGGATGTGTTAGGAGGTTGGGGGAAGGAGGGTGTGGGTTGGTGGATGTGTCAGGAGGTTGGGGAAGGGTGGGTGTGGGTTGGTGGATGTGTTAGAGGTTGGGGGGGAGGGTGTGGGTTGATGGATGTGTTAGGAGGTTGGGGGAGGGAGGGTGTGGGTTGGTGGATGTGCTAGGAGGTTGGGGGAGAGGGTGTAGGTTGGTGGATGTGTTAGGAGGTTGGGGGAGGGAGGGTGTGGGTTGGTGGATGTGTTAGGAGGTTGGGGAAGGGTGGGTGTGGGTTGGTGGATGTGTTAGGAGGTTGGGGGAGGGAGGGTGTGGGTTGGTGGATGTGTTAGTAGGTTGGGGGCGGGTGGGTGTGGGTTGGTGGATGTGTTAGGAGGTTTGAAGGGGAGGGTGTGGGTTGGTGGATGTGTTAGGACGTTGAGGGGGAGGGTGTGGGTTGGTGGATGTGCTAGGAGGTTGAGGGGGAGGGTGTGAGTTGGTGGGTGTGTTAGGAGGTTAAGGGGGAGGGTGTGGGTTGGTGGATGTGTTAGGAGGTTGAGGGGGAGGGTGTGGGTTGGTGGATGTGTTAGGAGGTTGGGGGGAGGTTGTGGGTTGGTGGTTGTGTTAGGGGGTTGGGGGAGGGTGTGGGTTGGTGGATGTGTTAGGGGGTTGGGGGGAGGGTGTGGGTTGGTATATGTGTTAGGAGGTTGGGGGGAGGGTGTGGGTTGGTAGATGTGTTAGGAGGTTGGGGGTGGGAGGGTGTGGGTTGGTGGATGTGTTAGGAGGTGGGGGGTGTGGGTTGGTGGATGTTTTAGGGGGTTGGGGGGGAGGGTGTGGGTTGGTTGATGTGTTAGGAGGTTGAGGGGGGGAAGGTGTGGGTTGGTGGATGTGTTAGGAGGTTGAGGGGGAGGGTGTGGGTTGGTGGATTTGTTAGGAGGTTGAGGGGGAGGGTGTGGGTTGGTGGATGTGTTAGGAGGTTCAGGGGGAGGGTGTGGGTTGGTGGATGTGTTAGGAGGTTGGTGGGGAGAGGGTGTAGGTTGGTGGATGTGTTAGGAGGTTGGGGATGGGAGGTTGTGGGTTGGTGGATGTGTTAGGATGTTGGGGGGAGGGTGTGGGTTGGTGGATGTGTTAGGAGGATGGGGGCAGGGTGTGGGTTGGTGGATGTGTTAGGAGGTGGGGGGTGTGGGTTGGTGGATGTGTTAGGGGGTTGGGGGTAGGGTGTGGGTTGGTGGATGTGCTAGGAGGTTGAGGGGGAGGGTGTGGGTTGGTGGATGTGTTAGGAGGTTGGAGGGGAGGGTGTGGGTCGGTGGATGTGTTAGGAGGTTGAGGGGGAGAGGGTGTAGGTTGGTGGATGTGTTAGGAGGTTGGGGGCAGGGTGTGGGTTGGTGGATGTGTTAGGAGGTGGGGGGTGTGGGTTGGTGGATGTGCTAGGGGGTTGGGGGTAGGGTGTGGGTTGGTGGATGTGCTAGGAGGTTGAGGGGGAGGGTGTGGGTTGGTGGATGTGTTAGGAGGTTGGGGGAAGATGTGGGTTGGTGGATGTGTTAGGAGGTTGGGGAGGGTGTAGGTTGGTGGATGTGTTAGGAGGTTGGGGGGAGGGTGTGCGTTGGTGGATGTGCTAGGAGGTTGAGGGGGAGGGTGTGGGTTGGTGGATGTGTTAGGATGTTGGGGGGAGGCTGTGGGTTGGTGGATGTGTTAGGAGGTGGGGGGTGTGGGTTGGTGGATGTGTTAGTGGGTTGGGGGGTAGGGTGTGGGTTGGTAGATGTGTTAGGAGGTTGGGGGAGGGTGTGGGTTGGTGGATGGGTTAGGGGGTTGGGGGGAGGGTGTGGGTTGGTGGATGTGTTAGGAGGTTGGGGGAGGGAGGGTGTGGGTTGGTGGATGTGTTAGGAGGTTCGGGAGGGAGGGTGTGGCTTGGTGGATGTGTTAGGAGGTTGGGGGGGGAGGGTGTGGATTGGTGGATGTGTTATTAGTTTGGCGGAGGGAGGTTGTGGGTTGGTGGATGTGTTAGGAGGTTGGGGAGGGAGGGTGTGGACTGATGGATGTGTTAGGAGGTGGGGGGAGGGTGTGGATTGGTGGATGTGTTAGGAGGTTGGGGAGGGAGGGTGTGGACTGGTGGATGTGCTAGGAGGTGGAGGGGGAGGGTGTGGGTTGGTGGATGTGTTAGGAGGTGGGGGAGGGTGTGGGTTGGTAGATGTCTTAGGAGGTTGGGAGAGGGAGGGTGTGGGTTGGTGGTTGTGTTAGTAGGTGGGGGGGTTTGGGTTGGCGGATGTGTTAGGGGGTTGGGGGAGGGAGTGGGTTGGTGGATGTGTTAAGGGGTTGGGGGGGAGGGTGTGGGTTGGTGGATGTGTTAGGAGGTGGGGGGTGTGGGTTGGTGGATGTTTTAGGAGGTTGCAGAAGGGAGGGTGTGGGTTGGTAGATGTGTTAGGTGGTTGGGGGGGAGGATGTGAGTTGGTAGATGTGATAGGGGTTGGGGGGAGGTTTTGGGTTGGTGGATGTGTTAGGAGGTGGGGTGGGTGTGGGTTGTTGGATGTGTTAGGGGGTTGGGGAGGGTGTGGGTTGGTGGATGTGTTAGGAGGTGGGGGGAGAGTGTGGGTTGGTAGATGTATTAGCGGGTTGGGGGGAGGGTGTCGGTTGGTAGATGTGTTAGGAGGTTGGGGGGGGAGTTTGTGGGTTGGTGGATGTGTTAGGGGGTTGTTGGGAGGGTGTGGGTTGGTAGATGTGTTGGGAGATTGGGGAGGGTGTGGGTTGGTGGATGTGTTAAGGAGTTGGGGGGGAGGGTGTGGGTTGGTGGATGTGTTAGGAGGTGGGGTGTGTTGGTTGGTGGATGTGTTAGAGGGTTGGGGAGGGTGTGGGTTGGTAGATGTGTTAGGAGGTTGGGGGAGGGTGTGGGTTGGTGGATGTGTTAGGAGGTTGAGGGGGAGGGTGCGGGTTGGTGGATGTGTTAGGAGGTTGGGGGGGAGGGTGTGGGTTGGTGGATGTGTTAGGAGGTTGGGGGAGGGAGGGTGTGGGTTGGTGGATGTGTTAGGAGGTTGAGGGGGAGGGTGTGGGTTGGTGGATGTGTTAGGAGGTTGGGGGGAGGGTGTGGGTTGGTGGATGTGTTAGGAGGTTAAGGGGGAGGGTGTGGGTTGGTGGATGTGTTAGGAGGTTGGGGGGGAGGGTGTGGGTTGGTGGATGTGGTAGGAGGTTGGGGGAGGGAAGGTGTGGGTTGGTGGATGTGTTTGGAGGTTGGGGGGAGGGTGTGGGTTGGTAGATGTGTTAGGAGGTTCGGGGGGAGGGTGTGGGTTGGTGGATGTGTTAGGAGGTAGGGGGAGGGTGTGGGTTGGTGGATGTGTTAGGAGGTTGGGGGAGGTTGTGGGTTGGTGGTTGTGTTAGGGGGTTGGGGAGGGTGTGGGTTGGTGGATGTGTTAGGGGGTTGGGGGGAGGGTGTGGGTTGGTATATGTGTTAGGAGGTTGGGGGGAGGGTGTGGGTTGGTAGATGTGTTAGGAGGTTGAGGGGTGGAGGGTGTGGGTTGGTGGATGTGTTAGTGGGTTGGGGGAGGGTGTGGGTTGGTGAATGTGTTAGGAGGTGGGGGGGTGGGTTGGTAGATGTGTTAGGAGGTTGAAGGGGGAGGGTGTGGGTTTGTGGATGTGTTAGGGGGTTGGGGGAGGGTGTGGGTTGGTGGATGTGTTAGGGGGTTGGGGGGAGGGTGTGGGTTGGCAGATGTGTTAGGGGGTGAGGGGGTGACTAGTTATGTATGTGTTAGTGGTGGGATGGAATAATAATATTAATAAAAATAATAATATTATTATTATTATTATTATTAATAATAATAATAATAATAATAATAATAATAATAATAATAATAATAATAAGAAGAAGAAGAAGAAGAAGAAGAAGAAGAAGAAGAAGAAGAAGAAGAAGAAGAAGAAGAAGAAGAAGAATCACAGTTTAACACGTTATTGTAAAATACAACATCCATAAAGGATAATAATTATACCAAAGACATAAGTGGTACAAATATAACATACAGTATAAGGTCAAGGTTGTTCAACAGGGGCTTTCGGGGCAGTTACTGTACAAAAAAAATGCTGTAAGGAGTAAACACACAAGCTATGTATGAGTTGTTAGTGATTTTTCCAATGGCTGGATTGGGACTGTTGTTGTAGTATGGGCTACATATGGCTATGTTGTCTAACACTAATTTGTAGGGATCTCAGGTGGCAGCATGTAGCAGTAGTGAGGATGGTGTAGCAGCTTTGTGCCAAACTGACATATGAGGTCACGATGATGATTAGAGAGAGTTGAGAGGACCAGTGTACTAAGCGTCTCTTGATATGTGGTGCAAGAGAGGGAGATTAGTCTTGCACACACTCTACTGTACACTCTCCTGAGAAGTGTTTTTAATGTATCGGTGAAGAAGAATACGTAACCGGGGATATGTGTGTGTGTGCGTGTGGAGTAATCATGTTAGGTAGAATGAAGACACGGCCGTTCTTCTACTAAGCTGTGTCAACTAGCTACCCCTCACGCACCCCACGAGTCAGGAGAGAGGGGCGGGGACAAAGTAAAGAAAGAAGGAGGGAGGAGGAGACAAGGGAGAAGCAGAAGGAAGTAGTCAGGAGTAAGCAGAGGAAGGAATCAGTGTTACAGCAGCAGAGTTCCCCATCACATCATTACCTGCGGGGGGTAATCGTAGCCACGTCCTTTTGAGTTGGGCTGCTTTTGAGTCTGTGTGACTCAACACAGAGGCTTCCCACACACACACACACACACACACACACATACACACACACACACATCCTAAATAGATCCAGTGTTAGTATAGGAGGTAAACGGAATACCTGGAGAAAATCTGTCATAGCTGGTACTGTCACACTTGACAAGTCATTCGACCCAAGCATGTCATACCCATGCCACAGTAATGAGAGGTAAGCGCGTTGTCGCTGCTGTTGTGCGGGATTTACAGTGTACACCATGATAAGATAACCAATGGTAATTTTGTGAACAGTTGATCGACAATCTATGACTTTTGTATTCTGTAGATAAAAAATAATATATTAATTCAAAGCATGCAGTTGTACAGCTTCCACCCCACACCAACCAGACACAGAGAGTAGAAATGAACACATCATGCTTCACACCACAAATTTTGGGACGTGCACAGAGGAAAGAAGGGGTACCTCTTCAGACCATTTTCAAGACACAAACAATGCCGGCAACACTTCATATGGTATAGATCAGTGGTGATCAACCTTTTTATGCAAGAGGGTCAAACTTAACGTCTCACAGCACTCGGGGGCCGCGCAACTGTATAAATGGTGTGAGGTTAAGCCAATAAATTATATTTTAGTGATCTGTGTTTATTCTTTGATGGTTAGCATGTCCAAAAACAGTTAGCTAATAGCAGAATATCTTTTATATCCAACATAAAGAACGTATCTAACTCCTCCGTCCTCTCCCTCCCATCTCCTCCCCAGTCCTGATAAATTATTATCGGATACTTTATAACATTATGTAAGTTGTCATTAGCATCCAACAAAAAAGGTATAATATTGAAACAAAATCGATGTTAAAAGTTAAACATATAAAAGCAAAATTGATATCTCGGATGCGACAATGGCATGCATTTTGGCGCCTTGATTTAAGGAGGGTGACCATTGAGAATGCTTGCTGGCCAGATCCAGTCCGCGGGGTCACTGGTTAGACATCCTTTTTTTTTTTTACGGGGATTTGCCGAGCCGGGCATAGGTCACCGACCCACATCGGGGGGAAGGGGGCAATTGAACCATAAATAAATACAGAAATGGAAAGAAATTATATATATATGTTATGTTGTCAAAGTATGAGAAACATTGAAACCCTGCAATTGTGTGTAAATGAGGCAGAAAGTCAGTCAGATCAGCAACCTGGGACTTGATCACAATTTCTGTGATGCCATATGGCAGCAGGGTCTACCATTAGACAACACATTATGCTTCCAATATCTTCTCAGGTGGTAGTACCTCCCTGTTTGATATCTACCTGCTGCCAACTACCTTTGATAGATGTATAGGTACTTTCACATCGTAAATGACAGAAAATTTTAATTTTAGGATTTACCTGGCGATCAGGCAATGGTCCACCATTCCTTGAAGGTTCAAGGAATATCTGCTCACATAGAGAAAACACAAACACAAACCAAAATATAAAAAGCTGTAAAGATAATTTGTCTACGATACTGCCGCTTTGTGTATTATGCAACCTTAAAACTGAAGTAATAAACAACATATGTGCAGTTTCACTATGACAAACGTGAAGCTTCACTTTTAATGCTTTATGCATGACAGGTGTGTCGTGTGTTCCTTTCTGATGGTCACAGTCATGCACCGCCCCTGACTTACCAATGAAACTCTTCAAGGAGTTCTCCCCGGAGCTTGCTAAACCCCTCTGCTCCATCATCAATGCTTCTCTCAGTCAAGCCAGATGCCCAGCTGACTGGAAGACCTCTTATGTATCACCAGTGCCCAAGTCAACCAGCCCACAATCCTTAAATCAGCTACGACCTATTGCAATCACCCCAATACCCAGCCTAATCTGTGAAAGTTTTGTGTTCGACTGGGCTTATGCTGATATTGCAGGAGTCGTAGACCCTCAGCAATTTGGCAACATGAAAACTTCCTCCACCACTCACTGTCTTGTCAGCTTTCTCGATTACATATACCGCCATCTCGAGAAACGAAAAACGTCTGTAGCTGTCGCCTTCATTGATTTCACTAAAGCGTTCGACCTAGTCGACCACAATATAATCATCAACAAAGCTATTGACCTCGGGCTTCGAAGAAGCCTCATACCATGGCTTACAGACTTCCTCAGTGACCGACGCCAAGCTGTACGCTTCCGAGGGGCTGTCTCCACCTTTCAGTCACTCACCTGTGGCGTCCCCCAAGGCACCAAGATGGGACCACTCTGCTTCCTTATGCTCATCAATGATGCCCTAAGAGAAACCCCTGCTCGCTGGAAATATGTCGACGACTCCACCATTGGGATCAGCGTCAACAATTCTGCTCCCAACTATACCGCCCTCCAGGATTTATTGAACAGTCTCCAAAACTGGGCTACCAACAACCATGTCACCATCAACCATACCAAGACCATGGTTATGCACATCAACCTCTCCTCCGACATTGTCCCACCTCCTTCCATTACTCTAGGTCCGAACACACTCCAGGTCGTAGATTCCACGAAGCTCCTCGGCGTCACCATAGACAACAAACTAAATTGGAAACCACACGTCAATGAAGTTGTCAAATCCTCCAGTTTCCGTCTCCACCTCCTCCGCCGACTCAAGTCCCTCGGAGTTCCTGCACACGAGCTCCTCAGTGTTTACACAACATTCATACTTCCCAAGCTCACCTATGCCTCCCCCACCTGGTCTTCCTCCCTAAATGCCACACAACGTAAACACCTAGAAAAAGTGCAAAAGAGGGCATGCAAGATTATTCTCTCCTCCTCCTACTCCACATATCAAGAAGCGCTCAACACACTGACCCTTTCGACTCTCACTGACCATCACCACGACCTCATCTGCAAATTTGGTAAGAAGCTTCTACACCATCCCCGACACCGGCTCCTACTACCACCCGAGGTCCCTTGTCCGAGAATTGCTGTTCGACACCACAACCGCATCCAGCCCATACGTGCACGAACTGATCGCTATAAGAACAGCCCAGTCCCAACCATTGTAAAAATTATCAATAACTTGTAATACTGTAACACTGTCACTATGTTGAATTGAACTGTAGTTTGAGCTTTTCCCCATCTAAGTTATTATATGTCTTATTTGTGTCACTTATGTTACTTGTATATTATTTGTAATTCGTAACCCACTCCCCAAATATGTAACTGTATATTTTCAGCCTTCTGGCTGCCAAGCTCTTTCAATAAACCGTTAATTATTATTATTATTATTATTACACTTACATACGTATTGCACTTGTTCATTATCCACCAATCTAGGCTATTGATGCAACTTTAGATGACGACACTGATGATTCTGATTATAATTATTACAATGAGAACTGTTAACTTTATATTCACAGGTGTATTAGCTCACCTGAAGATTTATCCCCAGCTTACTTCACCTTAGGACAAACCATCCTAACGCTAACATCATCCAACATAACATAACATTATTTAATCTAAACCCCTCCAGATGTTGTTAAACTTCAGGTGAAATAAGTTAGAAGAGGACGAATTTTCAGGTGATCCGGTATATTTATTGACCAGTATGTAATTACCCTGGGTTGGGGTGAGCGTTCCAGGTACTGACCTTTTGAGACGATGCCGACGGTGGTGAGGACCCTCCTGAACATGCTGCCCCGCGGCCTGCTGATGGAAGGATCCCGCCGTAGTCCTCCGCCCTCTATTGAAGTCGCCCCTGCGTTAACCATCCTTGCTATTGATCTTGCTCGTGCTGTTGTTGTTGCTACTCCTGCTGTTATTGTTGCTGCCTTTGATGCTGTCTCACCTCCCGTAGGAGCCTTGTCACGCGTAATTTCCTCCACTTCGTTTGTCCTAAGTTTTTCACTATAACTGTAAGTAGTGTCTCAACTGTTACTACTCTCTCTCCTCTAGAACACAGTTTCTAGGTTTTCTTCATTTCTCTGTTAATATTATTTTAACTTTCTACTTTCTTTTCTCAAATGTATCATAACTTTCAGCTTTCCTATATCTACAGTATGTATCTTCACTGTTTCCAGCTTTCTTTCCTCTAATACACATGTTCTAATTTTCCCTCTCTCCTGCACGACGTGTGTCTTAACTTTCCTTTTCAGAGAAAGGTAAAATCCTCTACAACACCTTCCTTTAAACTGGATTCATACTTGTCTATACAGTAACTCACCTTATTTTCTTCTGTGTTAGAATGTTCCTTCTGTTGGTGTTTCATTGTTGCTCTTTTCTGAATTAACTTTTGTTCACAAGCCCCATCACATAAAGGAACATCTTGCCTTGCACAGTGTCGCTATACCTGCGGGTTGATGGAAGTCACCATGGCGCCAGTTGGCACTATCGCAACTCGTGATGAATATTCCGCAGGTAACACAGGTCCCGACCACCTCCTCAGATAAGCCACTCTCCTTCAACTCCTGTGGTCGCCACTCTGAGAACGCATCCCTTGTGTCGAACAACTGTCCTCTGTGATCACTGCTGGTAGTATGGTGACTCAACACTCTCCTCCAGTGCTTGGTTACTAGAAGATTGTTGAGAGTAACAGAATGATGGCGTGAGTGAGAGAGTAAGTGAGTGAGGGAGTGAGTGAGAAGCGTCGCCACTATCTCCACTATCAGATCGGTCATGATACAGATATGTGGCAGCTTATCAGCCACAACCCTCTTCCCCCTCCACCAATGTCCCCAGTGTACTGTACACACACCGCCCAACTATTTTAAATTACTTCGTTTTATAATGAAAGATTGGGTCGGGATGATCCATCTGACAGGAATATTAATAATAATAGTAATTATCATAATTATTAAAGTGATACTACTACTACTACTACTTTTTTTTTTCAAACGTGGCCTCCAACCTACCCCAATAGCCACACCTTTGCCACCATTTTATTACCTTAGAATTAACTATCCTAATACATAAGTAGCTACCCTGGCTATGTTGAGTTAGTTGAACCGCAGATCTTTGCGGCATTCAGTGACTGTTGTCGGCTTTAGGGCCGATGCTCTCGTTCCCATGAGGCAAAGCAATGCAGACCTAAGCAGAGAAAAGGACAGTCGACATTTCAACCAGGCTGTAACATAACTACTGGGCTGCTGCTTCCGTACAGATAACACCTCCGCGAGTCTGGCGTAGAAGCATCTTGCACAATGCACATGGTCCCATCCGCCAGCGGTTGTGAACACCAGAGGAGTGAAGCTGTCTTGATCAATGTTCTGAATTCTCTCCCCATATGCCCTAATCTTGTCGTTCTCGTTCCTCCTGTATGCAGCATCGAGAGATAGGTTGCGGTGACATGCGGCCATGGGATAAAAAATCCTTACAGTATGTCAAAAAAGGCTTGCTGTCCCCACGTCCAGAATCCTCGACCACTGACGGTCCACACGAGCTTCGTTGGATGTGTTTGAAGTCCTGTGACGGAGGTTCTCACCGTCCAATGACGTATTGGCATATTTCCCTCAGTTGATTTGCTGTTAGATCCCTTACTTCGTCATGCCTCATGCATACGAAGCCTCCTTTATTGCACACCATGGCGTGGTCGATGTTATAAGATGAACCGCACACGCATTGGAAGGGGAAACCTACTGGCCTACCATACCTTAGAGAAATGGCATCTGTGAATTCTTGTTTATTAAGGATGAAGCCTTCTGCCCTTATCGGTAACGTTGTTAACCAGTTTGAAGCGCCTTACCTCCTGCACTATAGCTACTTTTCTTTTCACGTTCTCTGGCACTTGTTGCAACAGTTGTTGCAGTTTATCACTTTGGGTGCTGCCGCTCTGTCGTAATGGACCGTCGAATCTTGTTTAATTCGCTGGTATCCACCTGACTTGCTGTATTCCGATCTATCATGTGCTCAGTGAGAGCTGCCGTGAGCTTGACAGAGTTCTGATGTTCTGTACGGGCAAGCTCTACTGCATTAGTCAATCCCATTCTCCTAGTCTCGGTGGTAGTGCAAGGGGCGACCTTTCTGTTGGGGTTAAGTAAGGGTTTTTCGCTGGTGTTGGGATAAAAGCAACATTGATGGCTTCTTCCAGAGGGTGGAGGAGGGGTCCGACATCAGGGATACTGCGCATCAGGTAATTCCAACGCTGCTTGACTCCATGGGTGAATGCCGCAAAATAGCATTTGGCTCTGATTTAGCAATATCAGGCAGAGCTTGGATTTCCTTAACCCAATCATTCACCTTTCCCGTTACATACTCGGGCTTGAAGTCCTCCATGCCAATTACCGCACCTAGATGTCTTTGGCCATCCTTTGTTATTTGACCTCACTTCCACTGAACAGCTCCATTGCCCGTTCATAGTGTTCTGGCTTCACAATGAGGTAGGACTCGCTGGCGTTTGGATGGTACCCTATTTGTGGACCTCGTGATATTACCAGGTCCCACCACTTTTTTATTTCCTACACTTTTCCTGCTCCTGTTAGGTCATCAGCGTATGCCACTTGCTTGACCTCGGTTGTTTCATATTTTATTGTATGTTAGAGCACAGACAGGCCTAGAGCGTACATTGCCATGGCGACAGGGTCCCCCTGCATTGTTCCCTCAGTTGACTGTATGGTGGTATATCCTCTTATGGCCTTGAAGTTTGTTATAAAGAGGTCTGATGGGTTTCTATAGGTGTTTTCAACATACATTGCAAAGCTTCGACACTTGATCTTGATGTTGTGCAGTGTGGCCTTGAGGTTGAGTATGTTTGAATGCGTTGGAAGCGTCGACCACAAGTACTGCCTCACAATCACGCTGCTCAAATACCTTTCTCGTGGCGTGAATGGCAGCTTCCCCTCCAGCCGGGTGGCCAGCACATACTTGCAGGTTCCCTGCAGCTGCCCTGACATCATCATTTACCACCTCCATTATGCATTTTCCAATGATCCGCCTCAGCACTTCCCCCACTCCAATAGGCCTACATCCTGGATTTTTATCCAGGGGAATGAGGCGGCAGGCCGTCAGAGCATGAAGGTGTTGGTAGTACGAGATTACTAGCTTTCTTGCATGTGCAGCAATGGCATTGCAGAGATCACTTGCTACGGGGCCAAACGTGTTAGTGCTGCGAATGACTCTCCAAGCGTTTGCATCCAGGTCTGAAGGGCCGGCCCCGCCTTGAGTTTTCAGTACTTTTTTCCACACCATCCCTCCGGTTATTTTCTCGAACATAACAGCATTAGGAGGGATATAGGCTCCCTGGGACCTGATGCCTTCCTATTCACTTGCAGGGGGATGTTTTTCCTTCAGTTGTTGTAATGTCTCTCTGTTTATTGGCAGAATACCACCGGAAAATTCCTTTGTGAGAGATCTTACCGCCAAGGACACTTTTCCCTCACACATCTTGTTACCAAATTTTCTGGCAACATCCTCGCTGTTTTGCTTTCCGTCTCCTATGAATTTTAGACTCTTCTGCAGTGTTCTTGCTTCGTGTAGGAGATAATCAAGAGCGCCTTTCTGCCACTTTGTCAATCTCCTTTTAATTGCTGCCATGTTTACTTTGCGCTTAGGCCTTGCATGTGTCCTTTGACAGAATAGATGGGATATTATGGCCAGTATTTGAGGAGCTAATGAGGCCAGGGTGCTGTCATGATTGTAATTGATTATGAGGCAAGTCATCTCCTGGATCATTTCTTTGGTGGCAGCACACTTGGGTGGTTCAAAGAGGATAGCTGGCGACCACCTGACCACTTCTGAGTGCACTTTTTGGTTCCATTTCAGCGCATCGTCCCTCGACATGCCTTTCCAATCTGTTGACTGTATGTCACTCGCCTCATGAACAGTATTTTCCGACTGAGTGAGTTCACTACTATCGTCTGACATGTCGTCGTCAGGTGATGGATCTCTGCCGTATAGATTTTGACAGCTGGTACCTTTCCTACAACACACATATCGTGTGTTACTTCTCACACTTATACTGGTTGTGCATTTCTGATTTCAGCCTGGGCACTGACAAGAACATTTCCCAGCCATGATGTCGTCCTGGGAAGGAGAGGGCAGTAGGAAAGGTAGGAAGTTGTGGTTTGGGAGTGGAAGAGGGGCAAGTCGGTTTTGGTGGACTGACCGACGAGGCGGGGAGGAACGGGGCGGGGCGAGGCAGGGCAGGGGCGAGGCCGCGGCGGGGCGAGGCGGGGCCCGGAATACTACAACTTTTTTAATAAAACGTGGCCTCCAGCCTCCCCCAAATAGCCGCGCCTTCGCCACCATTCTATCATCTTAATAATAAATATCCTAATACAATAGTAGCTGTATGTATATTATGTATGCTGGATTATATGTCATGTATGTATATTATGTATGTGCTCCATTTATGTATTATTTATTCAGCCTAGCTAGCAGCGTGTGGCAATGTTATTACCATATCCCACATGCTTAATTAATGTGCCTGGCGACGTATGGAAGCTGCTAATGTATCACTTGCCATACGTCGTCTATGGCAGTTGACCGGGAGCCTAGTCAAGAGAGAGTGCTGCTCTCCTTTGTGTACATACTCTTATCCAGTAAACCGAACCTACAAAACTATACAGGTGTTTGTGTTCTCTCCTGTATATAGAACTTATTATTCAGAACCTAACATGGCGCAGTGATCCGATCTTACTGGATAATTACGAGTGATAGTGCAAAGTTTGTGGAAAGCCCGCTATGGACTCTCGCTTGGGTCAACTCCCGCCCGTCATCCCTGCTCGAAGAATTTCGCAACTTTGAGCAGTGTCAGTGACAGTGATTTTCTGTGAAGTGTTTAGCGCATTGTGTGTTTCGTGCCATTCATGTGTGACCTTGTTCTAAAGGATTCCCAAGGTATACGGCACGTTCTGGGCATTCGTAAGGAGTAGAGTTCAGTGCACCCGTCTCTGACCGCGTCCTGAGGGTAACTAGACTGACTGGGAGTCGCCGCGCCTCTCCCTCCACCCCCTCACAGCGCCGCCTCCACCCCCCCCCCCCCCCCTCACAGCTGGGGCGAGACGCTCTACCCGCCCGGGACACCACACATACACGTACTAACACTCGCTGACCGCGCGGCTTCTTATATATATTTTATATATATAACCTACTTATCTGTGTATTTAATTAATTTTTTGTCTGAAACCTTGTTGATACGACGGGCTGACCGGTCAACACTGATTTAAGACATAGTACACAGATGAAGTAGTCATGTCTCATGCCTTACGTAGCCGTGGACCCAGCGCCTGGATGAGTCAGGCGGGTGATAGCCCCGCAGAGATGGATGACCAGGCCAGCCACGACGCTCCAGCCCCCACATCGCGCAGTCTCTCACCTCAATATTCAGCGTTGTCTCCAGAGATAATTGCTTTACTGAAGTTTATGAGAGATGAGAAACGCGAGGATGAAGCCCACAGACGTTTGGCGGATGAGCACAGAAGGCAAGCAGAGGCAGAACGAGACCACCAACGGAGATTGGAAGACAGTGAACGGTTTGAAGCCTTGATATCTCGCCTCACTGTTAACCAAGCCCCTGGCTCTAACACTGCCTCGGTACTGACTGGTTCAGATACCTCATCCATGCTTCCTTCACGCCCCCCAGCCCCACCTAAAGCAGCAGCTCAAACGCCGCCCATCTTGAAGCCTGATGAGACTTTCCAGACTTTTCGTGAATGGCGGCGACGGTGGACTGATTATTCTACAATGGTGGATCTCCAGAGTTTGTCACAGCCTAAACAACTCATCCAGCTGCGTATGTGCTTGTCCTTGGAAATTCAGCGTGTCTTGGAACATACGTTGCAGGTACCCCCAACCTCTTCGCTGTCTGTAGAGGAGGTACTGGACGTTCTACAACGGCACATCAAAGGACAGCAGAATGAAGCTCTGCGCAGGAGGGAATTGTTTAGCTGCAGACAGTTGGAGGGTGAGTCTTTTGATGCCTTTTACGTGCGTCTTAAGAGAGCCTCGGAAGAGGTAGATATATGTCCAGGCCACCACCAGCAGTGCGAGGAGACCCAGTTGAAGCAGGTGATCCTGATGGGTGTTAAGGACGAGGAACTTGTCCAACGCCTCACCTCCCTCGACTCTTCCTCTTCTCTTAAGGATGTGTCGACGATATGTCGCTCCTATGAGGCTGCCAGGTGTGCCACCTCTGCCATCCGCGCTCCCCCTACAGCTGTACGCGCTGTGTCCCGGTACAAGAAGGACAAGAAGTCTGTTCCTACGCCTTCGCCCACCACGTCCACGCCCGGTTTATTTTGCAACAACTGTGGTAAGCAGCATGGAACACAGGTGTGTCCAGCTGCTCAGTCTACCTGCAACAGTTGTGACCGTAAGGGCCACTGGTCACTCACAGTACGGTGCCCAGCCAAACGCGTCCAGTGCAATGTGTGCGGTCGTCTGGGCCACTATGACAAGTGTTGCCCTTCCAACATACCCAAGGGACCGCGTCGGCGGAAGCTTCAGCCCCCTTCCACCAGAGAGGGCCGCCCACAGCCTTCCAATCAGAGGCACGACGACTCCTGACAACGCTCGAGCCACATTAGGAATGTGTGCTCCCCCCCGCGTCCCAGGACCAAAGTCCCCCAGTACATCAGCGTCATCGTGACCTACGGCGGTGTGTCATCCCGTCTTCAGATGTTGCCCGACACCGGCGCTGATGCTACAGTCATCGGTCCCCAGCATTTGCAATGCTTGGGGCTCTCTCCAAGTGATCTAGGACCGCCCCCCAAGGATCTCCGCTTTATGGCAGATGGTTCACAGATGACCCCGGCCCTAGGTTCACTCTATGCACACGTCACCTTTGGCAACAGGTCGTGTCAAGCCTGGATTGATGTGCATAATGGCGTCCCGACTCCTTTGCTGTCCTACAGACATTGCCGAGAGTTGGCCATCATCTCCCAGGACTTCCCAACACCGATTCTCGAGGTAAAACACGCCAACAGGGTGCACGAAGGGAGCAGCAACTACCCTGCTGCCGCCCTACCCCTACCTCTGGCCAGTGACACCTCTCCTTCGGTAGTTGTCCCTGCTGCTTCAAGTCTCCACGCCTTGGCTCGCCTCCACGACAGTCACTGTGGAGCCGAGGCCACCAAACGGCGTGCAAGACAGACTGTGTTCCGGCCTGGCATCGACCCCGACATCTCCAATGCTGTCCAGGTGTGTAAGCCCCGCCACGTATTACAACCCAGCCAGCAGCAGGAACCCTTTATGAGTGACGACAACCCCACCCGCCCCTTTGAGTCTGTGTCGGCCGACTTTTTCTGTGTGTCAGGAAAGTCCTTCCTCGTTATCGTCGACCGTCTCTCTGGTTGGCCGGTTGTCATCAAGTGCGGTAATGACACGACGTCTGCCGCCACCATCAGCAAGTTCCGCCACTACTTCCGTGACGTGGGCGTTCCTGTACGCCTGCGAACCGACGGAGGGCCTCAGTTCACAAGCCGGGACTTTGCTGCGTTCCTCGACCGATGGGGAGTCCGGCATGTGTTGTCATCGCCCCATTACCCGCAGTCCAACGGCCACGCTGAGGCTGCTGTCAAATCCCTGAAGCACCTCATCCTTAAGGTGGCCCCTTCTGGGAACATTGACTGCGAGGCCTTCGACAGGGGTCTTCTTGAACTCCGCAACACACCTAACTACACCGGACGCTCCCCTGCCCAGGTTTTGTATGGACGCCCCCTTCGTTCTTGTGTCCCTGCTCACCCTCAATCCTTCTCCAAGGAGTGGCAGGCCAAGACAGAGGATTGTGATCGCCGAGCCGCCGAACGTGTTCAGGACGTCGTCGCCCGCTACAATGACCACGCCCGTTCTCTCCCCAGGTTGAGTGTCGGCACCCAAGTCCGTGTTCAGTACCCGACCTCCCTACGTTGGGACAAAATAGGCGTAGTTATGGGTCTCGGCAGGTCACGGGACTACCAGGTGCGGTTACCCAGTGGTCGTGTGTGGTGGAGGAACCGCCGTTTTCTCCGACCCGTAACAATGCCTTCTGCTGGCCCCGCCACCAGTGTTGAGTCCCATACCCTTCCCAGTGATGAAGTCCCTCAACGCTCAGAACGGATCCAAAAGAAAAGGTCCGCTCAAGACTTTGCTATGAGCGTATAGGGGGGAGGGAGGTGTATGTATATTATGTATGCTGGATTATATGTCATGTATGTATATTATGTATGTGCTCCATTTATGTATTATTTATTCAGCCTAGCTAGCAGCGTGTGGCAATGTTATTACCATATCCCACATGCTTAATTAATGTGCCTGGCGACGTATGGAAGCTGCTAATGTATCACTTGCCATACGTCGTCTATGGCAGTTGACCGGGAGCCTAGTCAAGAGAGAGTGCTGCTCTCCTTTGTGTACATACTCTTATCCAGTAAACCGAACCTACAAAACTATACAGGTGTTTGTGTTCTCTCCTGTATATAGAACTTATTATTCAGAACCTAACAGTAGCTACCTTAGCTGTGTTGAGTTAGTTAAGCCGTGGATCTAGGCGGCATTCGATGACTATTGCCTCATAATCGATATCTGCGACTGGTGTTGACTTTGGTGCCAAAGATTTCATTCCCCTGAGGCAAAGCAATGCAGACCTAATGAGAGAAAAGGATAGTCGACATCTCAACCAGGCTGTAACGTAACTTCTGGGCTGCTGCTTATGTTCAGATAACACCTCGGCGAGTCTTGAATAGAAGCATCTTACACTTTATCCCATCTCACCAGAGGTTGTAAACACCAGAGGAGCGAGACTGCCTTGGTCCACATTCTGAACTCTCTATGCACACAGGGAGTTCTTATTGTCTGCAGCCTCGATATATATGTTACAGTGACATGCGTCCATGGGGTCGAATATCCTGACATCAAAGAAGGCTCGCTATCCCCGTGTCCAGAATCCTTGAGCTCTGACATCCACACAGGCTTCATTAGATGTGTTGGAAGTCCTGTCACGGAGATTCTTACCGTCCAACAGAAGGAGGGCCGGTTCCACCGTGACATTGTGGCAGATTTCCTCAGCATATTTGCTGTGAGATCTCTTAATTTGTCATACCTCATGCATACAAAGCCCCCCTTCTTGCGCACCATGGCATGGTTGATGTCGTAGGATGTACCACACACGCAATGGGTGTTCAAACCTTGTACTGGCCCACCAAACCTTAGAGCAATGGCATCTGTGAATTCTTGTTTGTTAAAGCTGAAGCCTTTAACCCTTATAGATAACGTTGTTAGCCAGTTCAAGGCGCCCACTTCCTGCGCTATAGCCGCTTTTTTTCAGGTTCTCTAGCAATTGCTGCATCAGTTGCTACAGTTTATCACTTTGGATGTGCTGTCGTTCTGTCGTCATGGAAAGTTGAACAATGTTTAATTTGCTGGTATCCACTTGACTTGCTGCATACTGAGCTACTATGTGCTTAGTGAGGGCTACCTTGAGCTTGGCTGAGTTCTGATGTTCGGTGGCAGCACACTTCTCTGGAGTAATCATTCTCATTCCTCCCATGCAGTCTCGGTGGTAGTGCAAAGAGTGACCTTTATGCTGGGGTGAAATGAAAGCATTTTACTAGTATTGGAATAAAAGTGACTCAGATGGCTTGTTCCAGAGGGGTGGAGGAGAGGTCAGGTAACAGGGATAGTGCGCATTAGGTAATTCCAGCGATTCTTGACTCTAGGTGAATGTCACAAACGCTGCATGTGGCTCCGTTTTAGCAATATTAGACAGTTGCTTTAAGGTTTTTCTGTTTATTGGCAGCACACCACCTGAAAATTTCTCTGTGAGAGATCTTACCGCCAAGGACACTTTTCCCATTCGCATCTTGTTACCAAACTTTCTAGCAACATCCTCAGTGACTTGCTTTCTGTCTCCTGAGAATTTTAGTTTCTCCTGCAGTGTTCTTGCCTAGCATAGGAAATCATCAAGCACCCAGTTCTGACATATTGTCTGTCTTCTCTTCATTACTGCCACATTTTCCTAGCACTTACTCCTTGCGTGCGTTCTCTGACAAAATAGATGGGTTATTATTGCCAGTATATGGAGAGTATTTGGGGCCAGGGAGCTGTCTAGAGTGTAACTGTGTATGGGACGAATCATCTCCCTTATCATTGCTTTGGTGGACCCACACTTAGGTGGTTTGAACAGGTTAACTGGGGACCACCTGACAACTTCTGAGTAGATTTCTTTGACCCTATTCTCTGCTTCTTCCCCCGACATGCCTTTCCAAAAATGATGGCTGTGTGTCATTCATCTCATTAACAGTAATTTCCGACTGAGTGGGTTCACTGCTATCGTGCGGGATTTCGTCCTCGGGTGACGGATCCGTGTGCAAGGAAGTTGACAGCTGGTCCCTTTCCTACACCCTCGAGAAGTTATGTTTTTTTCTCACACAAATACAGGCTGTGCATTTCTAATTCTGGCCAGAGCAAGGACACCCACAGTTGCCAGCCATGGTATCAAGCTGGGAGGGGAGAGCAATGGGAGAGGAAGATGGTCGTAGTTTGAACCTGGGAGGGTAAGTTGTGGTGTGTGAGCCAGGGAGGGCTGGCTACTACTACTACTATTACTTTTGAGAAATATGGCCTCCAGCCACTCCCCCCCCCCCCCCACCTAATAGCCATACCTTCTCCACCATTTTATTACCTTAATATTAAATATCCTAATGCATAAGTAGCTATCCTAGCTGTGTTGGGTTAGTTGAGCCGCAGATCTATGCGGCATTCAGTGACTGTAGCCTCACAGTCAATATCTGCAACTATTGTCGGCTTTGGGGGCCGATGCTATCGTTCCCTTGAGGCAAAGCAAAGCCGACCGAAAGAGAGAGAAGGACAGTCGACATCTCATCCAGGCTGTAACATAACTTCTGGGCTGCTGCTTCTGTTCGGATATCACCTCCGTGAGTCTGGCGTAGAAACCTCTTGCACTTGGTCCCATCCCACCAGAGGTTGTGAACACTAGAGGAATGAAGCTGCCCTGATCAACAGTCTAAATTCTCTTCCCGTATGCCCTTATCTTCTCGTTCTCGTTCCTCCTGTGTGCAGCATCGAGAGCTAACTTACATGTGGCAATGGGATCAAAAATCCTGATGTCGAAGAAGGCTCACTGTCGCAGCGTCCAGAATCCTAGAGCACTGAGGTCAACACGGGCTTCGTTGGATGTGTTTGAAGTCCGATGTTGGAAAATCTCACAGTCCAATGGAAGGAGAGTCGTTTCTGCCCCTGACATCACGGCAGATTTCCTTCAACATATTTGCTGAGATCCCTTACTTCGTCATGCCTCATGCATATGAAGCCCCCTTTCTTGTACACCAAGGCGTGATCGACATACAGCGTCTTGCTAAGAAATCCGCGGATTATATTCAAAGTTCCCTTCAGACAAAGACGGCCTATCGATGACGTCATCAATGAAACAGAGAAAACGGGGGACATTTCCACTGGGGGACTCAGAAGGTTTTGTGGACGTTTGAGCGTAATATGAATCCTTAAGGTTTTTAGGTTAGCCGTCATCACGATCATGACACTGGTACTTGCAGCAACAATTGCTGCAACTTATCACTTTGGCCGTGCTGTCGTTCTGTCGTAATGGACCTTCGAATCTTGTTTACTTCACTGGTATCCACCTCCCCTGTTGTGTTCTGAGCTATTATGTGGTCCGTGAGGGCTGCCATGAGCTTTCTTCACTCTATTCTTACTTATTTCATACTTAATCTCAAGGTGCACAAGACTTTTAAAATGTTCCAACAGGACTAACTGTCTTATGCCATCCACAGTCTTTAATGATAATTTTATTACCTATTGCATTACAATTTCTTACAGTGAAGACTGATATGCATTGTTAGTAAAGGTGATATATGTATATGAAAACTAATGCAATCTCTAAAAATGGATTGTTGGAAATACATGTAACGACCACCAAGTGTGAGTACAGCACAGAGTAAGTGGTGAAGTGTTAGCACAGTGTCAAGGTAATTGAAAGAGACAGTGAATACTTGTTAGAACAGCAAATCTGATTTTGTGTTTGTCATTCATGAAATCTAAAGAGTTTAATTTTCTTGAGACATTCTCGTCAAGTATCATCAATTAGTTTTTGAGCATTACTCTGAGTACCTTGTGGATTGAAACTGTATATTGTTCTCTTTAGAGATACTTAATTTTCTGTGACAGTCTCCTATATTATTACCAATTATTTTTACGATTATCCATTTAAGAAGTATCCGATGCATTTATGTGTCAATGTTTATCCCCATTGCTCTTGAAGGGTGTTATTGAATTTCTCTTTGTGTGTGTAGTTGTGTCGAAATTTTCTTGTGACATCAATGCATGATGATCACAGTAGTTGTTAATAAGTTGCAACTTGTGTGTGAATTACGAGGAGAGCTTACCAAAGCCATGGAGGCAAGAATTCAGCAGCGAAGACTGCTGAAGTCTCAGAGATGTAGGGAGAAGATCATGTTTAGAGATTTTCCATCAGGGTCAGAACTTGATGAGGGGAAAACTGCAGGGGGGGGCTCTCATGGCTAGTAGACTTTGGGTATTTGGAAGGGGGAAGCCAGTGATTTGAATAGATCTTTTTTTTTAATAAGTATGCTTAGACTTGTTCAGTAACTTGGTTTTTTGCTTTGCAATTGGGAAGTATTGTGATGTCTGCGTGATTTATCTTTTGGATTTGTTCATTTGAGCATTGACTGTTTTGTATTGCCGTTCAAAAGTTTAGCTAAGCTGAGTCCTTTTGTGAAGGGATTGTACATGGGCATGGAGGTTAGTAGATGTGTCTTACTGCAGTGGGAACATCTTTTGTGTGAGTGCTCAGGTTCTGTTGGGGGTCCTTTCCGCGGTTGGCCTGGTTTGGTGTAGGAGGTAGTTGTTGTAACGGGCCGAGTTTTCTCTTTTCAATAATTTACCATCCAGCTATTCTTTTCTGTTAGTATTCTATTTATTCATATACTTATATGTTCTGTGTAGCATTCTTCCAATGAGTACCCTGTTTTATATACTTATCCTTCTTCAATTCTTTACATATATATATATACATATTCTTATATATTCTTGTTTATATTCTTATATGTTCTTTATCTCTATATACCTTATATTCTTATATATTCTTATATAAGTAACTCTTATGCTTCTCTGCTTCTGTTTTCCTAGTCAATGTTCTTTCTTTCCATTTCCTTTCATATATATATTATATTCTCAGTTTCAATGTTCTTACCTTTCTGAAGTATACTTTGTTTTATGTCTATTCTTATACATGGGTTAGTCTGGGGAACCATGTTATTCTTTGTACAACACTTTTTATACTTACAAAGGGTAGCTGCCACCACCCAGACTTTTCATTATATAACATAACTCATGGAAAGTTGTTGGGTACGGTGGTAGATGTCTAGGCACGTGAGTAAGTATTATTTTCTGGGAACCAATGTTTAGAAGGAGTAGAGTGGTGATACTCGTAGTTTACTACTTCAATATTTATTAACACAGTGAGTGGAGAAGATGCATCTTAGATTCACTCAGGCTAAACAGAATCGCAATTAACTTACTAAGTCATCAAACACTTCAAGAACTTATTACCTCATCCAACACCTCCAAATACTCATTACTTTATTAGACAATTGAGATATCATTACCTTGACACATGGGATTCCGTAACTATTATTCACAAGCCATCACTGGACCCTCAGGTCTTACTTTAACAAGTAACAAATTACCTCTTCACTTCTTGATCAGAACATTATACTCTCAGGTTATTCTTTCATGGTTACTACAGATGAATATATAACACCCGGGACAACTCCACAATTATAGCAACAAACAATATTTCTTATCAGTTCACAAGGAACCACCTGATACCTTGAACTCTCATTCAGTGGTTCAATACATAACCTGGGATGACTATATTTCTGCTAGTCATCCCTAAGCATGGATATTAATACGGCTCCATAGATATAACCAAGAACAGTAGATAGACCATGATCATACGACGGAGTCAGTGGGCCGAAGTTGTTTACAGGCTCGCTCGCTAGCTCGGAGCGCCTGGCCCGGGAAAAATTGACTCGTGGCGTTGGCCGTGGCGTCTGCCAAGGAATCTCGCCCTGGGATTCTAATCTCGCCACCTTAAAGACGTCTTTCGAGAGACATCGTGCCCATAGGCGGCTCCCGAACCTCAGGAGTGTTGCTAACCCCCACAACAGCGTCTGGAGACGTGGAGGAAAAATCACAGAGGGAGTGAGTATTTAACTTCACTATACAAAACATATGTCTGGCACCGGTTCAGACGATAGCTAGCTCTCTACTTTACTTGACTCAATTGGCACTGAAGGTACGATGTTAAAACATGAACACTGATATTCACAAAAATGACTAAGTTAAACTGAGTTAATATGGCGGCGTGGAACACACGTGAACATACCTGGAGACGTGGAGGAGAAATCACAGAGGGAGTGATTTTTCCTCGCGCGCCTGCATATATACGGGCCTGAGGGCATATTCCTACTAGAAAGACAAATTTTACTAACAATAGACCCTCCATTCACAGTAGTCGTTGGACACCTAGTTGTGCCCGTCAGTGACACAGATCAGGCTAATTTTCTACATCTACATTTATGATTTAATCTAATCAGAGGTTGAGCTTGCCAGGAAAAGGTGGAATATACACGTTGATAACATCAATTCTGCGAGCATAGGCCTGAGGCGAACAAGGACCTATTCACAGGGAGACGTTAGATCTTGGAGATTATACCGGTTGACAGAATAATTCAGGAAATCAATGACTTTCTTAAATAGACAACTGACACTAACTAAACTATAAACATCAGATTCTCTGATGTCGGGGCGACAAAATAACATAACTTCAGTAGCGATCAGAAACTCCTGGTTATTCTTAGGGAACGAAACCGATGGGTATCGTTTGTCCTGGCAGACTCAACACTCACTTAATTGACACGTCTTATTAACAATAAGGACAGTTGAAGCGTTCAACACCACTCACAATGGATCTTGAATGTTCCAACTGTAAACAGACATATCTAAGTTGACTCAAAACAAGGGTGTTCTCTCTCACATTCAAATTCATTTTATAGAGAGGTTGGTTTCAGTAAGTCAGAGAAAATGGGATAACGGAGGACTGAGGCGTCTTGAAGTGATGAGAAAACGGACTCCTCAGATGGAGGACTCAAAATAAAAGCAGAGGCACATGTTTTGTGGGCTATTGAGCGTAATATGAATCATTTGATTTTGGCGTTAACTGACGTGTACGACCGTGGTCGTTACATTGTATTGGACTTTAGTAACGGCTAGGCGTGTAGTTACATGGACCTAGTGCAGTCTAAATACTTGCATGGCGAAGTAACAGAAGGGCACTGGAGTTTGGGGTTTCATGAGAACCGTTTCGCCGGCATTGCTGTCTATTTCAGTCCATGTTAGCTCTGGCCAGTAGATCTTGCCTCGTCTCGTGAATGAAGAGTGATTTTTTCGTGATTAGGTCAACCCAAATAATCAGTGGCTGGATGGGGTCAGTTCATCTATGCCTAGCCTGAGAACTCTAATGTTAAACCTCATGTGTTGGCCAAATGTACATACCTGATCAATCGCCTAAATGGAAACTACATGTAATCAAATTGGATGTTTGTAGGTAAAAATGTACCAAAATATAATTGAGGCAATCATATTTTTAGTATTATGTTCTGTACTATTGATGTATGATTCCATGTTCTTCTATGTGTCCATGGCGATATTGCTTTGATAATTTAATTTACCAATGTCTAGAAGTTTTGTAACTTTATTTCATTTAATGTGCAAACTTTTATGTATGTGAAAATTTGGTAACATGTATGTTGTCTGTATTTTTGACAGTTAACCAAGTAATTCAGTATGTTTAGTTTTGAAAGATTATGTAAATACTGTAAATGTTTTGTTGACTCTGCCGCATAATATGAACCTTTTTGGAGGGGAAATCCTTGTAATGACCACGGTCGTACACGTCAGTTAACGTAAAATCAGACGACTCATATTACGCTCAATAGCCCACAAAACATGTAGCTATGCCTTCTTTATTGAGTTCCCCGTCTGACGAGTCCGTTTTCTCATTGCTTCACGACGCCTGGGTTTTTCGTTTTCTCTCAATCTTAGATTGCACCCGAAACTTCGTTATTCCTTAATATAACGACAAAGAATTTGAAATTGCAACTGTGGTGGAATATGTTAAAGCAACTTAGATATGTCTGATAACAGTTGGAACATTCAAGATCCATTGTGAGTGATGTTGAAGGCTTCAACTGTCTTTATTGTTTGTAAAACTTGTCAAGTAAGTGAGTGTCAAGTCTGTCAGTGCGAGTGGCATATCCTTATATCGTCCTTGGGGATAGCCATGAATTTCCAATTGCCACTGAAGTTCGATTATTTTGATGTCCAGTAACAATTCCTGTTACTCTTATACTTATTTCCATTGGTAGCGTGACGATAGGAGGCTCGTGAGTAGGTGTAATGATAGTATCAAGCAATCGGGAAGAAATAACGGTAAATACTGTAGGTAAATAATAGACACAATTATACAAATACAAAGTTTATTTAAACATGAATATGAAATTAGAAGAAAGAATTTATTGTACTAACAGACGAAATCTAGTACTAGGTGTATGTATATTATGTATGCTGGATTATATATCATGTATGCATATTATGTATGTGCTCCATTTATGTATTATTTATTCAGCCTAGCTAGCAGCGTGTGGCAATGTTATTACCATATCCCACACGCTTAATTAATGTGCCTGGCGACGTATGGAAGCTGCTAATGTATCACTTGCCATACGTCGCCTATAGCAGTTGACCAGCAGGAGCCTAGCCGGGGAGAGTGCTGCTCCCCTTTGTGTACATACTCTTATCCAGTAAACCGAACCTACAAAACTATACAGGTGTTTGTGTTCTCTCCTGTATATAGAACTTATTATTCAGAACCGAACATGGCGCAGTGCGTAGTCTTACTGGATAATTACGAGTGATAGTGCAAAGTCTGTGGAAAGCCAGCGTAAGGACTCCTCCCGCCTTGGGTCAATTCCCGCTTGTCATCCCTCCTCGAAGAATTTCGCAACTTTGAGCAGTGTCAGTGACAGTGATTTTCTGTGAAGTGTTTAGTGCATTGTGTGTTTCGTGCCATTCATGTGTGACCTTGTTCTAAAGGATTCCCAAGGTATACGGCACGTTCTGGGCATTTGTAAGGAGTAGAGTTCAGTGCACCCGTCTCTGACCGCGTTCTGAGGGTAACTGGACTGACTGGGAGTCGCCGCGCCTCTCCCTCCACCCCCTCACAGCGCCGCCTCCACCCCCCCTCACAGCTGGGGCGAGACGCTTTGCCCGCCCGGGACACACACTCACGCACATACATGTACTAACACTCGCTGACCGCGCGGCTTCCTTATATATATTTTATATATATAACCTACTTATCTGTGTATTTAATTAATATTTTGTCTGAAATCTTGTTGATACGACGGGCTGACCGGTCAACACTGATTTAAGACATAGTACACAGAGGAAGTAGTTATGTCTCATGCCTTACGTAGCCGTGGACCCAGCGCCTGGATGAGTCAGGCGGGTGATAGCCCCGCAGAGATGGATGACCAGGCCGGCCACGACGCTCCAGCCCCCACATCGCGCAGTCCCTCACCTCAATATTCAGCATTGTCTCCAGAGATAATTGCTTTACTGAAGTTTATGAGAGATGAGAAACGCGAGGATGAAGCCCACAGACGTTTGGCGGATGAGCACAGAAGGCAAGCAGAGGCAGAACGAGACCACCAACGGAGATTGGAAGACAGTGAACTGTTAACCAAGCCCCTGGCTCTAACACTGCCTCGGTACTGACTGGTTCAGATACCTCATCCATGCTTCCTTCACGCCCCCCAGCCCCACCTAAAGCAGCAGCTCAAACGTCGCCCATCTTGAAGCCTGATGAGACTTTCCAGACTTTTCGTGAATGGCGGCGACGGTGGACTGATTATTCTACAATGGTGGATCTCCAGAGTTTGTCACAGCCTAAACAACTCATCCAGCTGCGTATGTGCCTGTCCTTGGAAATTCAGCGTGTCTTGGAACATACGTTGCAGGTACCCCCAACCTCTTTGCTGTCTGTAGAGGAGGTACTGGACGTTCTACAACGGCACATCAAAGGACAGCAGAATGAAGCTCTGCACAGGAGGGAATTGTTTAGCTGCAGACAGATGGAGGGTGAGTCTTTTGATGCCTTTTACGTGCGTCTTAAGAGAGCCTCGGAAGAGGTAGATATATGTCGAGGCCACCACCAGCAGTGCGAGGAGACCCAGTTGAGGCAGGTGATCCTGATGGGTGTTAAGGACGAGGAACTTGTCCAACGCCTCACCTCCCTCGACTCTTCCTCTTCTCTTAAGGATGTGTTGACGATATGTCGCTCCTATGAGGCTGCCAGGTGTGCCACCTCTGCCATCCGTGCTCCCCCTACAGCTGTACGCGCTGTGTCCCGGTACAAGAAGGACAAGAAGTCTGTTCCTACGCCTTCGCCCACCACGTCCACGCCCGGTTTATTTTGCAACAACTGTGGTAAGCAGCACGGAACACAGGTGTGTCCAGCTGCTCAGTCTACCTGCAACAGTTGTGACCGTAAGGGCCACTGGTCACTCACAGTACGGTGCCCAGCCAAACGGGTCCAGTGCAATGTGTGTGGTCGTCTGGGCCACTATGACAAGTGTTGCCCTTCCAACATACCCAAGAGACCGCGTCGGCGGAAGCTTCAGCCCCCTTCCACCAGAGAGGGCCGCCCACAGTCTTCCAATCAGAGGTACGACGACTCTTGACAACGCTCGAGCCACATTAGGAATGTATGCTCCCCCCCGCGTCCCAGGACCAAAGTCCCCCAGTACATCAGCGTCATCGTGACCTACGGCGGTGTGTCATCCCGTCTTCAGATGTTGCCCGACACCGGCGCTGATGCTACAGTCATCGGTCCCCAGCATTTGCAATGCTTTGGGCTCTCTCCAAGTGATCTAGGACCGCCCCCCAAGGATCTCCGCTTTATGGCAGATGGTTCACAGATGACCCCGGCCCTGGGTTCACTCCAAGCACAAGTCACCTTTGGCAACAGGTCGTGTCAAGCCTGGATTGATGTGCATAATGGCGTCCCGACTCCTTTGCTGTCCTACAGACATTGCCAAGAGTTGGCCATCATCTCCCAGGACTTCCCAACACCGATTCTCGAGGTAAAACACGCCAACAGGGTGCACGAAGGGAGCAGCAACTACCCTGCTGCCGCCCTGCCCCTACCTCTGGCCAGTGACACCTCTCCTTCGGTAGTTGTCCCTGCTGCTTCAAGTCTCCACGCCTTGGCTCGCCTCCACGACAGTCACTGTGGAGCCGAGGCCACCAAACGGCGTGCAAGACAGACTGTGTTCCGGCCTGGCATCGACCCCGACATCTCCAATGCTGTCCGGGTGTGTAAGCCCCGCCGCGTATTACAACCCAGCCAGCAGCAGGAATCCTTTATGAGTGACGACAACCCCACCCGCCCCTTTGAGTCTGTGTCGGCCGACTTTTTCTGTGTGTCAGGAAAGTCCTTCCTCGTTATCGTCGACCGTCTCTCTGGTTGGCCGGTTGTCATCAAGTGCGGTAATGACACGACGTCTGCCGCCACCATCATTAAGTTCCGCCACTACTTCCGTGACGTGGGCGTTCCTGTACGCCTGCGAACCGACGGAGGGCCTCAGTTCACAAGCCGGGACTTTGCTGTGTTCCTCGACCGATGGGGAGTCCGGCATGTGTTGTCATCGCCCCATTACCCGCAGTCCAACGGCCACGCTGAGGCTGCTGTCAAATCCCTGAAGCACCTCATCCTTAAGGTGGCCCCTTCTGGGAACATTGACTGTGAGGCCTTCGACAGGGGTCTTCTTGAACTCCGCAACACACCTAACTACACCGGACGCTCCCCTGCCCAGGTTTTGTATGGACGCCCCCTCCGTTCTTGTGTCCCTGCTCACCCTCAATCCTTCTCCAAGGAGTGGCAGGCCAAGACAGAGGATTGTGATCGCCGAGCCGCCGAACGTGTTCAGGACGTCGTCGCCCGCTACAATGACCACGCCCGTTCTCTCCCCAGGTTGAGTGTCAGCACCCAAGTCCGTGTTCAGGACCCGACCTCCCTACGTTGGGACAAAGTAGGCGTAGTCATGGGTCTCGGCAGGTCACGGGACTACCAGATGCGGTTACCCAGTGGTCGTGTGTGGTGGAGGAACCGCCGTTTTCTCCGACCCGTAACAATGCCTTCTGCTGGCCCCGCCACCAGTGTTGAGTCCCATACCCTTCCCAGTGATGAAGTCCCTCGACGCTCAGAACGGATCCAAAAGAAAAGGTCCGCTCAAGACTTTGCTATGAGCGTATAGGGGGGAGGGAGGTGTATGTATATTATGTATGCTGGATTATATATCATGTATGTATATTATGTATGTGCTCCATTTATGTATTATTTATTCAGCCTAGCTAGCAGCGTGTGGCAATGTTATTACCATATCCCACACGCTTAATTAATGTGCCTGGCGACGTATGGAAGCTGCTAATGTATCACTTGCCATACGTCGCCTATAGCAGTTGACCAGCAGGAGCCTAGCCGGGGAGAGTGCTGCTCCCCTTTGTGTACATACTCTTATCCAGTAAACCGAACCTACAAAACTATACAGGTGTTTGTGTTCTCTCCTGTATATAGAACTTATTATTCAGAACCTAGCACTAGGCCCTCAGGCTCAACATACTCACCCCATTACTGGGTGGACATAATAACACTTCCAACCCTACTGGGCGGTCATACTCAATAACAAAACTATTATGGTCACTTAGCACCATAAATACTAGGGCAACTGCCACTACAATACTCTGTCGTCAGGTGTGATATTCAAGCAACAGCCATGGGGTCCAGCCACCATGGAGTACTGTCCGACGAACTCTGGAGATCCCAGTGGATTAATTCCACCACACAAATAGCCCTACTGAGTTAGACACTCATCCACCAATGATGGGGGCTGGTAGTGGTGTGTGGCTTGGTGATCCGGCGTCACCTCGTGGACCGAGCGTTAGGGCCAGACGAGCCAGCTATGGGGGCTATAGGTAGTCTGAAGTGTCTGACGGCCGGGTCTCACGAAGGTAACAGATCCTACTGGACCTCGGACATCTCCCCAGACATTGTGGATACAACATCCACCCTACAGACACGGCCTAGGCTGCGTTAGGGACCTGTATGGATGAAGGGACGGGCACTTACTAACCGGTGACAACAACATCACGTTTCAGGGGACGTTAAAGACGTAAATATGACTTCACTCAGAGCATATCAACTACGTTACTGTAACACTTGCACAAGCAACTATTAATTGGGTCAAATCACTTAAAGAAGGGCAAATTACAACACAGCATGGAATGGCATACCTGTATGGATGAAGGGACGGGCACTTACTAACGGTTGAAATGCCCACGGCGCCCTCACTCAAAACAGGCCAGGGAGTCCACCTACTCCTATTCCGATGAATTAATTTACGGTACACTCTGACCTTGAAATTGAGACTATGAACTCATTTTCATTCTCTACTATTATCTTCACTAACAATGCTCTGACTCAGCTATCGAAAGCAAAATTAAATTGATTACAAAGGGTTGGATGGCAACAGGTCCCAGCATACAGCGTCTGCTCCCATAGACAAAGACTGGGGAAACAGAGAAAACGGGGGACGTTTCCACTAGGGGACTCAGAAGGTTTTGTGGACATTTGAGCATAACATGAATCCTTAAGGTTTTCAGGTTAGCTCTTATCATGACCATTACATCAGTTGTCTATTTAAGAAAGTCATTTATCTCCTGAAAAGATTCTATCAAACTCAAAATCTCCAAGACCTAACGGATCCCAAGGAAGAATTCTTCGGCTGTGGTTTGCGGTTTCCGGGAAAGTAGAGTTGTTAGTGTGTGTATTTAACGTCCATTTCACTTTTTCCTGTCAAACTCAATCTCTGAATAGATTATAAAAATAAACATAAGAAATTCACCTGACCCATTGTGAGGGCGCGTGTGTTTCCATCACCTATACCATCCTCATCTTACTTACTTATCTTATCTTAGTTCTTACTCTTACTCGGTTCTGTCACCTATTCTTTTGGTCGCATGGACATTCTTTTGGTAGCATGGTCATTCTTTTGGAAGCATGGTTATTCTTTTGGTAGCATGGTCATTAGGGTGTGTCAATTTTGTCAACATGCTAAAAATCAAATTTGGTAGTCAAAATATTGTGCCTCTTTATGTCTAAACTTGAGATTAGCAAACAAAAATGAATTGAAATAACCCTCACCTACATCAATTATACCTTAAAGTTTCAAATATCAGTATTTCAACAAATTAATGAGACTTGATTAGAATTATTCACTTGATATTAACTAATCTCATGTAAGCATATGGATTATGGAGTATTTTATGGTTCTATAGCTTGTGTACAATATGCATGTCAGAACATGAACATGAACAGGCTCTCCGTGTGGGACAGTTTAATTCTTGTTTTGACTTGTACCAAGCGTGAGGATAAGGCGCCCGGCTCACTCTCCTTCTAGATATCATAGACGGTGGTTTGCTCTCATTGCACTTGCACCTACTCTACCAGACGAATTCTACATTTTAATTATTGTAAGTAGGGCATATTGATTGTCGCAGTTACTTATATCATTGTATAAAACATTATGTTCTAAGAAATTATTATGTTATTTCTGTTACAGCATTTTTGATAAACAAATTGATATTTTTTGAAACAACAATTGAATTATGAAACATTGAAATATTTTTCTATTTGTCAGATAGTGTGAAGATGTCAAAATTGAAGACAAGAAGTCAGTTGTCAACCCACTTGAGCCTGCTAGTTGGTAAAGGGAAGGAGCTTCCTGTATCAGAACTTCCAACAGTGAGAGACATGCTAAGATTAGGGTTACTCCTTCGAGAAAAAAATGCAAAGGACAGAAGGAACTATACAGATATAGAACTCATAAATGACATGATAGTCCCTCTTCTGCATCAATGGACAAAAGCTAATGCACTATTCAAACCACCTGTGATTAATCAGTGTCGAACTATTGAGCTAAAACTAACGAAATTATGGCACAAAGCAGTTGAAACATCACTTGGTAAAGGAAACTTGGCCAGGAAAAATGAATTTCTGCACACACTTGATACTCTGTTTGACATTTTGACCTGCAAGTGCTCCATACAATTATGTTCTGAATCCAACTGTTCTCACTCAGGTAAGAGAGAAAATAATTCCCACATTGATTGTGGTTGTCCTCGTGAAAAGAAGATCCCTGTTTTAGAGCTTGAATTTATAAAGGCACAGAGGACAAAGGCAGAAGGCCAAGGAAGTTTGCAAATGGGTTCAATAGATTATTCAGAAACAAAGAAGCAGATTGCTAATGCCAAGAAGAG
The DNA here is from genome assembly GCA_958450375.1 of Homarus gammarus. Taxonomy (NCBI): domain Eukaryota; kingdom Metazoa; phylum Arthropoda; class Malacostraca; order Decapoda; family Nephropidae; genus Homarus; species Homarus gammarus. The sequence goes on from CAUDMG010000503.1 coordinate 147,134, forward strand.
AGAACAAATCCGAGAGAGGGAACAAAAGAAGAAAATGAAGAGTGAAGAAGCCATCCAAAGAGAGGAAGAGCTGTGTCAAGATGTTTATCACTTCTTTGATAGTTCTTCTGATGAACAGGAAGCAACATCAGATGATAGTTCCAAAGAGCCATCTGAACCTTTACCAAAGAAAATGAAATACAACACAAGAAATATTTCAAACATTGCTTTAGCTAGTATTCGCCACCATGCTGGACTTCGTGAGGCTGCAGAAATTGCAACTGCCGCTTGGATAGATGCAGGCCTCATCAGCCGAGAGGATGTATCTTTGGTGATAGATCATAATAAAATTAGAAGAGCACAAGAAAAAATAATGAAGGAAATATCTGATCAGCATGAAAAAGATTTAAGCGAGGGAGGGCTCTCCTGTCTTTTGTTTGATGGAAGAATAGATGACACAAAAGTTTTGCTAGAAGTAGAGGGAGTGAACAGAAAGTTTCCAGGTCTCATCAAAGAAGAACACTACTCTGTCTGTTCTGAGCCTGGTGGTCGGTTTTTGTTTCACTTTGCTCCCGAAACTAAAGTAGAAGGGAAGAAACATGCAGAGGTCATTGCTGATCATATTTTATGTTGGGTTCAGGAGAGAGGACTTGGCAGTTCACTGCAGGCTGTTGGTGGAGATTCAACTGCAGTGAACACCGGATGGCAGGGGGGTGTAATGACGCATTTAGAGAAAAAACTAGGAAGAAGACTTGTTTGGATTGTATGTGATTTACATACAGGCGAGCTACCTCTTCGTCATCTCATCCAGGAACTTGATGGTCCTACAAAGAGCAACAACAAGTGGTCAGGTCCCCTTGGCATCATGCTGGATGAAGCAACACAACTAGAAATAAATACAACCTTTCCAAAGGTCGAAGTTGGCCCTCCCCTTCCGGCGTTGTCTGAAGGAGTCATCAAAGATCTCAGCACAGATCAATCCTATGCTTATCGTATTGCCCAAGCAATAAGATCAGGAGAAGTGCCTCAGTCATTGGCTCTCTTGGAGATTGGACCTGTCAGTCACAGCCGTTGGTTAACTACAGCTCTTCGTTTCTGCAGGATTTGGATTTCCAAACACGAATTGAAGGGCAAAGTGCTGAAGAATTTGAGGTTAATTGTTGAATTTATTATTGGAGTTTATCTTCCACAGTGGTTTAGTGTGAAACTTAATCCTATGTGGGTGGATGGGCCCAATCACCTTTTGTTTCAATTGCAGCTAGTAAGAACACAGAGGAAGGTAGTGAGGGACATCGTGTTACCTGTGGCAAGAAGGTCTGCTTGGTATGCTCGATCAGAAGCAGTTTTGCAAGCAATGCTTTGCAGTCAATGTACCAATCTCCGAACCGAGGCTGTAGAAGTCATTCTAAAGATTAGAGGAACGCTAATAGATGACGACCAGTTGGGAGACTGTTCGTTTCATTCAAGAAAAGTTCCCCCAATAAACGTCAATGCCACCAAATTGTCAGAATTGGTTGACTTGAGTTTGGAAGTCTTAGAGCCACCATTGACAACAAGTCTAACTAGCCAAGAATTGAGAAACCTTAAAGAGACTCCAATGCAGGTGCCGAAGTGGCCTTCCCACACTCAAAGTGTGGAGAGATGTGTGAAAATGGTCACAGAAGCAGCGGGCCATGTTTACAGCCACGAGAGGCGAGAAGGTTACATCAAAGCACAAATAGCAAGCAGACTACTGATGACAAGAAACCAAAGCAAAGAGAGTATGAAGGCATTGGTTACTTTCAAATAGACTACGGATAATAAAATATAATAATTTGAAACTTGAAACAGTAACATGTGTGCAAACGCTGGTTATGTTATAAATTCACAAATATGTACATTTAAAAATCCATTTGATGTAGGTAGGACTTATTATAAAAAAAATTTATGCCAGAATATTGTTTTGCATGCTTAAAGACTACAATAAATTGATACCAAATTACTCGATTTTCAATTTAGCCAGTTCACCCCCTAAATTGACACACCCTAATGGTCATTCTTTTGGTAGCCAGACACATGGCGAGTCTGGGGTCTGGCCCAACGAGGCAGTGGAGCACATTAATCAGGCCGCATCGGTGCCATCGTCTCATATATGGTCCCTGCTGGGTATCTACTACATCCGGGGCAGTTGTTGAGCGATGCAAGAATCTCAATGGGATCTGGAGAAACATTGGAGCGCGTCAGGGGACGGACTGGGAAGCATGACAACACAAACAACTCTCGTCTAGACGACAGACGTATTTACGTTATATTACTTCTTACACTGGGTGAATGACAATTCAACTGTTGAAGCATGAACACTGATATTCACTACAATTGACTGAATTAACTGAATGGCTACACATAAACATACCTGGAGAAACATTGGAGCGCGTCAGGGGACGCTCTTCCGTTCAAGTTTAGAAGCTCCAAAGTTGTTGGTAGCGAAAGTCAGAGCGGGGAAGATGACAGAGGAAGGAGCAGAAGGTTAGGAAGGGAATTGTAGTGGGAGAGATAGTGCCGTGGCTTTACACGACTGCGTTTATTTGGTTAGCGCATAGGGCACGTATTTGGTTTTGTCTGTGTTGGGTGTGTGATCCTCGGGTCACCACTCCTCCTGATTGTGTCAGTTCAAGTTTAGAAGCTCCAACAACTTTCCCTGAATACGAATTCGCAACATTTCGATTTACAACAGGTACCTACTTTACTGCTAGGTGAACAGGGACCAAGGGGGCTAGGAAGAGTGTCCAAACAACTTCCGCTTGCCCGGGAATAGAACCCGTGACATCTTGCTTGCGAGGCAAGAGCGGTACCGCTTCTACCACAAGCGCCCCTCGCTCTTCCTGTGAGATGCACGGATATATATATCCCTGAGTTGCCAGTGATCGCTACTCACGCAATGACAATAATCATAAACAAACTAACTGTTACTCATTCAAAGATGACCCTCAGTTGACAAAGGTCTGGCGAATTACTTGAGGTGATATACACAGACTAATTCAAGATTGAGCTTCCCAGGAGAAAGCGGAATAACAACGCATTGATAACTGTCTTCACAAAGGCGGGACTCTGGGAGGGAACACAAGTGTAGCGTCTATGAGGAAAAACACATCTTCTCAGGGGTTGCTAACTCACTCATGTTTTGCGGTCGTGGAGTTTAATAAGAATCACTAGTTAAATAGATCAGCAGTCAACGTGACCATGACACCATGACACTGATTTTCATAGTTGAATGTACAGCGACCGAGGTGAATAGAATTTTTGTCGTTGGTGAAATTATCCTTTCTGGTATGCATGCATAGGCCGCAACTGTCCGAGGCCCGTATATAAACGAATGCATGAATGCAAAATATGAAAAAGAGAAAAAACAGACCCTTACACACACACTAACAACTCTACTTTCCCGGAAACTGCAAAACACAGCCAAGGAATTCTTCCTGGGGAGCCGTTAGGTCTTAGAGATTTTGAGTTTCACAAAATCTTTTCAGGATATTAATGACTTTCTTAAATAGAAAACTGACACTAACTAAACTACAAACATTAGATTCACTGATATTTGGCCTAAAATGATCTAATTTCTGTTGTACTTAGAAACTTCTGGCTATCCCCAAGAACGATATAAGGACAATTTCAAATTTTGTGTCGTTTTACTAAGGAATAACGAATTTGCGGGTGCAATCTAAGATTGCCAGAAAACGGAGAACTCAGGCATCCTGAAACTATGAGAAAACGGAGCCTTAGACGGGGGACTACATAAAAAAGGCATAGCTACATGTTTTGTGGGCTATTGAGCCTAATATGATTCGTCTGATTTTACGTTTACTGACGTGTACGACCGTGGTCATTACGAGGAGACTCTGAAATAACAGCTTCTGTTAACAGAGAGGTTGAATGTTAAACACAGACCCTTACCTTATGTCTGGCTAACAACCTCCTGACAGGTGTTTATTTCAATACCACGGTCCCCATTAAAACTGGTTTAATCAAAACACAGCTTTAAAATTACAACAAAATATATTTAGCAACAAAATATAATAAATGTCTGCTCCCCGTCCATGTGCATACAAAAGGCCACAAATCAATTCACTCAAAATAATGTTATCTCCACCAAATACAATGCTCTCACACTACTATAATATTCTTTAGACTATAATGAACACATTACACTTTAGCTAACACCATAATTATCCATGATTGCCCAGATAATAATAGATAAATATGCACCACACAAGCTTGGCCATTCTATCCTCCACAACCTATCTACCGAGTCTATCAAAATTAAAACAATGTTCCAATACTTTCTTGTTTCATCAACATATAATTTCTAATTATTTTTATACTTCACACCTGCTTCTTATAGTCTTTGATAACTGTATAAAAAATAAGAATACATTCTAGAGTTTACATAATCAAACAAATGCTTGTATACATACTTATATAAAATAATCAAGACATTTTTCAAAGTCTTTACCATAGGTTTGGCAATACGATTCTAAAGAAAACAGGAAACAACAGAAACTAAACACAATGGATAACTGAAACAAATGTTGAGGGAAAGGGGAGACGACCGTAACACCCTCGAGCCATGCTACCACATGTCAGATGTTAAGTCAGGGAGTATAGTAATTGTTGAAGTAGTGGGAGAGAGAGAGAAAGTAAAGTAAATTATTATAGGAAGAAGATTCCCTAATTATTAACGTCCACTGGTTATACACGTCTCTCTTTTCCCTTCCCCCTACAAATGGTCTCAGCATTTTTCCCCCTACAAAGGGGAATGTACCTCCATTCACTTCCAAAAGAGTAAGGAATATATTAATTTACATTATCAAGACGTCTCTTGATCGTCTCCTTAACATGCTATGCTGTCTCTACAGACGAAACCACACCCAACACTTTCCATTCATATAACTCCTTACTTCATCCACTGCTGTTGTTTGCATTTTGCGAAGGGTCCATTAACTTAACGCACCCTACACAACACATACTTCTTTCTTAAAGTTCATCATTCTCCCCAGTGTTATCATAATTTTAGGCGGTCACACATTTTATGAACCTAAAGAAGCTTTAACACCGTACACTTCAGTCAAAAAACTCCTCAGTCACTCAGTGTTTACAACACTAGACAACTCTATAGCTTACAAAAGTCAACAATCTTCACTGCATACTTGGTTCTTCCTATAATACAATACAGCCACGCCCAAAACGCTTCGAATCCAATATACAACGTCTATAAATCTAAAAAAAAAACTTCCGTCAGTAAAACTCTACCTTTACAGGAAAATGGCGGTTTGTGTAATGCCATAGACTTGCCGCTATTTTGGTGAGAAGGATTATACGAAGAAAGACGTTTTAAGCTGGGAGTTATCTCCA